>NW_004624926.1:71226-95142 GCF_000247695.1 Heterocephalus glaber
CAGTTTAGGAAGACCTTTTTTAAATCACTTCGAGAACTGCTCTAAATTTCTTCTGTGGAGTCCAAGATGCAACAAAACATAGAACCAACCAGAAAGGACAAATGTCTATCTGTCCTTCTTTCCTTTGTTTTGCTTTTGGCTTGGGTTTTTGGTTTGTTTTTTTATTTTAGAGGGACCATCTTTACAGAAAGTAGATAATTTAATTTCTGAAGAAACAGAATAAAAAGAATTTTTGTGAGGTAATTAATAAAAGCAGTAAAATGGTAAGAGAAAAGACGCGTGAGTTAAAGAGAACTGGATTAGAATCTCATGAAAGAGAAAGGGGCATTGGTGAGACGGTGTTTGCCAACTCCCAGAGCATTTCCCGGGGGTGGACACCAGGCGTGAGGACAGCCCCTGGGAAGCCAGACTATGTTCCATCAGAGCTGAAGTGACGGTTGTATGTGCTGCTCTCACACATAGGCATTTAACAAGCAAAGGATGCTTGTGTCTATGTACAGGAAGTAATCTGCATAATTAATCCCTGAGTCTAGATTTCAACTTGCAGGACAGGAAGAAGGACAAAGCACAAGGAGAGAGAAGTAGCAGGAAGAAGCAATGTAAGACAAAGACTCCTGCTTCTTAGGCCTCTCGATTTAGAATTATGCCTACGCTTCAGAGGAGTGAAACAAGAGGGAATTCATTTAAATTAATAGAAGAAATACACTGGCCCAAAATAAGAGGAAGAGAAACCCATTTTGTTGTGCATATGTGACAAGTGTGTGGGTGGAAACACCACACTCAGAAAATCGCTTATCCTCAGCTCAACTGATGACTCCATTTGACAGATTTAACCAGGGGCCACTTCCCAAGGCCACACAGACGGCGAGAAGGGAGCAGGGACACAAACATCACCCCAACTACCAAGTCTCTGTCCTTTCTGTCTGCCCTGAGACTAAAGAGAAAACTCTCACTGCCTTCCCTCTAACGATGCACATATTGAGTCAATTTCCCACCTTTTCCCACTCTGTAACGTCTCTGAAACCCTTCGGTCTCAGAGTGACGAGAGTTTTTCTTTCAGTGGTCCAAAAAATAAGGGCACACGTCTCCAACCATGATGTGACAGATTCGGTGATATACTATGCGCCTACCTTGGGGGGATAACACAATACTTAGATTTGGACACTCATCCTTGGATGAAAAGCAGGAGCCGGGATAGGACATCTCTAGGAGGTGGCTTTGTTTAGTTCGATGTTCTTCATTCACACTTAGTTTGACAATGCTTCATCCTGAAATACTTTACCCTTGGCCAAAACAATTCTATCAAACTGCTTTAGCTTCGTCTACCTGAAAAAAATGACAGGCTGTGCTCGCAAAAAGAAATTTTCATTAATAATGCAAATGCAACGTGTTAGAAAGGTTCCTGTAAACTCAAGGGAAGAATCGGGGCAGAGAGCATGACCCTCAAGCCCATGCTACTCCAGCTTCACCTCTCACTGCAGAGAGCAGCGACTTCCAGGGGAGGAGGAGGAGAACGGGAGACCATCCGGGGACAGGCAGCAGGCTGGCCACCTGCATCCCCAGTGCCCTCCACCTCTGTTCACGGACATGGGGACCAGGTGGGCTCATTTCTCCCACTCATCCTCAGAGCAGAAGAGGACAGTGACCGCCAAACAAGACCAGGCCTCCCGCCCTTGTCACGGTGGGCTCAGACCTGGGGAGGAGGCAATAGTGAGCATGGAGAGGACCCCGTGGCCCACGGACGGGCCAAGATTCAATCCTCATGCTGCTGCTGCAAAACTACAGATGACTTCTGAGCCCCAGCGCCCGCAGTTGCTGAGGACGTGCTGCTCGGTCAGGTTTAAGGGCAACGGCTTCCTCAAAGCCTTCCCACTGCTCACTTTCTGTGCCTCTCTGATGGACCGAGTGGATTTCAGAGCACAGTTGGCCTCTCTCATTACGGTGTGAGCTCCTTGGTGATGTAAAATCCATTTTTGTTCACCTCGGCACCCAGTCCCTGCTCAGCCAACATCCCTGAGTGACTACATCAGCCTTCGTTCTTTAAGAACCCAGAGGAATCGAATCCAACACGATTGTCATGAGCAACACTAACTCCTCGAGACTCTCGTGTGCGTTGTCGTCCACCTAACTGTACTTCCCTCCAAATGAGCAGCGTGAGGGGAGGGGTATGTCGGTCAGCTTGGTTCTGTCATCCCACAGGTGAGTGTGTACCAAAATGTCATGTACACCCCAAATAGACACAAGTTTTTATGTGCCAATTACAGAAACTGAATAATTGATGCAGAGGTCAATTCCAAGGACAGTGGTACCTTGGTTCACTAGCATTCATGTCACGATTTTGGGAAAGACAGCTGCAGGTGTGTTCATCACATGATGCAAACTTCCCAAGTGGAAGCAAAATTTTGCCAAACGTTTCTGTTTGCAAACCAGATAGTTGGAGAACAGAAGCATTCGTGAACCGAGGTATTACCATACTTTGGATTTTTAATTTCTTAGCTTAAACTTTTTGAGAGGGGTAAGCAGCTCAAATCAGGATTTGTAACTGATTCTCTCGTCTATACCTTGCTGAAGGCACACCGCTCCCATCTCTGTGTTGAGCTGTCGCCTCTTCTGTTGCCTTTGCTTTTAAAAACGGATGAAATCCCAACAACTTGCCTTCGCTCCTCGCTTGCCTGTGGACCCCACTTCCACTTTAACCCAAGCCTTGAAGGTTCTTTTCTTACATCTCTAAGAAAACAGTGATGTTGGCCGAGTCCTCCCTAAGCAGCAGACACTGCGCTGCCTGGCTCGCGTGTTTACCATGGTTCGTCCTCACCACAGCCCCCTGCTCTTTCCCAATTTCAAAGACAAAAGCGCAGAGGGGTCCACTTGCCCGCTCACACCTGGGAAGAGAGAGGGCAGGAGTCTGAATGCACGGTGTCTCCTTCAATTCCTTCTTGCTCATCACCTCCAGGGACTCTGCCTCCCTGTCTTTGCAAGCACCGTCTTTCCCTTACATGTACAACTTCTGGTCTGCCTAGCTTTGCTTTTTGTGCTTGTTGTTGTGTTTTCACGTTTTGGGAAATAATTCTACTTTCACAGAAGTTGCTGAGATAGCCCAAGGAGCTGCCAGATGCCCTGCAGCTTCCACCTTGTCCAGACCTCCTGTAACCACCGTGCCCCGACCAAAACTAGGAAGTGAGCATCTGAGCAACACTGTTCACTACAACTCAGAACTTGCTCAGATTTCGTTTGGAATGCACGGACTTGTTCTGTGTGTGTGAATAGTTCCTTCACCACATCTGGGGGCCGTGTAGCTCCTAACAGTCCTGCCACCCACACAGCCTTGGGAAAGTGGAGACCCCACAAACTCCCTGCATTGACCTGTTACCCTCTAAGCCTCAACCACCATCAGTCTATCCATCACTGTATGAGGTGTCATTTTTAAGAATATTCTACAGACAGAATCGTGGTTCCCAAAGTACAATAAGTGGCCTTCCTTCCACTAACCATGAAGACCAAAATCCAGAAGTCTGGCTCTCACTTCTGGTCTGCTTAACCCAAGTGTCTTTTTATAGTGTCTGTCACTCCAGTGTACCTGGTTGCTCTTTCTGCACCACGCTGGAGGTGGCTGTAGCTATGTCCCAGAGCAGGAGGGTGACAGCCGACTGGCATTCTGCCATAAAGCCCCACACCCAGGGGCCGCGACCGCCCCTCACTAACATCAGGTTCCTTCCTGGTTAGATTGCAACATCACCATATTCTAGAGACGAGTGTCTTGTCGCACAGCAAATTAGTGATTGATCCTCACTGGTGGAGTTAAAGATAGCAGTGTATCAGGGACACCCCACCACAGCAGGAACGTGAGCAGCCAACAATGTCTGCAGCCTTCTCCTTATACCTAACCTTATGCTGGGTGGTCTGCTAAGCCGTGAGCTTGGAGAATCTGATGATGAGACCCTATCTTAGGAAACCTGGTTTACCTGCCCATCAGAAACATGCAGGTACAACACTATAAAGAAGAGCACCTAAGAGTCACAGAACCCAGGACCGTGGGACAAATTTTCGACACGTTCACTCAGCAGAGCCTAAAACCTTTCCTGGCTCAGAGCTGGCGCTCAGTGGACACTCAGTGATCTTAAAATGTTCTCTGCTCTTTGCTAGCTTCTCTGGGTTCGCCGGGGTCCCAGAAACAATTCCTGCCTCGCTCATGGGATCCGGTGTCTGCCTTTGGATGACATACTTGACTATGTGACCCAGATAGACTTACCGTACAAGCACTGTTAGCAAGTCCCCAGCCGTTTGTCACTTCCTGAGGTTCCATAGCATCAGAGGAAAAACAAAGCGACAAGTGTCCTTGCCTCTCCAAAGATCTAAGGTAACTTCCTGATACCTCAAAAGTACAAGGAAAGAACAGAAAAGCAAAGCAAACATTAAACACCCGGGACATCTAGTGGCGGGATCTGTCACCAGACGCTCCTGTCAGACTGCTCCTCCCCATCACATTGCCACTTAAAAAACCACCCACCTCAGTGGTCCTCCACCCGCCCAGTCCTGGCCGGCTCCTGGTCACCTACAGACTGGGCTGCCCCTGCCCCACGGGGTTCTGCTCTACTGGAAAGCGGCCTTAGACTTACACACTTCAGGAGACAGACGTCTGCCACTTCCCTGACTCACCCTGACCAAACTACTCGCCCTGCGAGACTGTTCCCTTGTGTATGAAATGGCAATGAGATCTATTACAGGACTGTGGTATGAATTAAAGATTTATATAAAGTCAATGTCCAGCAAATGGCATGTGATGTTATTTCTAACCCAGTGCTAAATTATATTAAACGTACTGTCCTTTTTTCACTAACCACTGAAGGTGAGGATTTGTCATTAGTTCCAGATTTTTTCTAGGAGTCCTAAACATGCTCACCTCTTCTTGTTTAATTGTGACTCCATTTATCTGACTTTGCCTGACTTCTTTACTCATCCCACAGTTCTGGGGGCCTGGCCTTCACCATTCCCCTGGCCAGAAAGCTGCACCTGACCCTGTGTGGATGCAGAACTGGGTCTGGCAAACGTGGAGCCCCAGTGCCTGACACCCACTGCTGTTGCTCAAATGGTGGACAGACGAACCCTGAAACCCTTCCCTCCTTTCTGACTTTCTTGTCCATGAAAACAGAAATACAGAAAACGAGAGCCAGGGGCCCAGTGACTTCTCACTCATTGGATGGGTGCAGACCATCTGGGCCCTTACCAAACTTGAATAATGACTTGTGTGTGGTGTGAGCTCCATATCAGTCATGTTCCATGGGACCACAATGCAACATATGATATGCTAAGCTCAGTGTGTCAACTGTAACTCTATAAATACATACAAAACTTGAGACAACGCAAGCATATTTTATGGTGTTACTCATAGCAAAAGTTCTGTTCACAACCTTTGAAACAAGGGACTGAATTTACATATCTAAATGAAATATTAATTATGTCCAAGTGTTGGGATTATGAGTGCTTTTTCCTTCTTCTTTCTTTTTTAAGAAGCTATCTGCATTTTTCAATTTTGTTTACCAAATTTAAAAGACGTCCACATGCAATATGAGACTAAACTGATTAGTCTTAGAAAACAGGGAAGAGCTGGAGAGATAAAAAGTAACTTGTGGTAGTGTCAGAGCAGGCTTCCAGTACAAACAAGAGGGCACACACAAGGAAGCATATTCCCAATTTAGGGTGAGAGACAGGGAGCAATAAAAGGACTTTGGAATTATACAAAGATGGGGAAAAGGGGAGCGTGAAGGAAGTAAAGCAGCATAAGATCCAGGTAAACATCTGCATCTGGAACAGAGCTTGCAGCTGAGGAGAAGGCGACCTGCAAACCAAGTAAGTCCATGAACCATCTCTGCTCTCTGCAGCTGCTCAGTGCAGGGTGAGTCTACCCAGGTGGCTTCTCTGCGGCACCCCATCCTGCCGGCTGGAGGGGTAAAGCCAATTCTTGACTCTATGTTGGGACCAGTAGGAAAATGAGGGGGAAAAAAACCATGAGAGGAATGTAATGCAGAAGAAACTACACAGGAGAGGACTGGAAAAAGTGGGCTATTACAAAGCAGATAAAAGATACTTCAAGAAAAACACACCAAAAGCTAATATTAATGAAGCCAGAGGATAGAAGTTAGGTAGATAGGTCACAGGTCCTAAATAGTTAACCCAAAATAAACTTAAAAATTGGGGCTTAAGAGAGGTAATAACCCAGAGGGCCCAAATAACTAACTCAAGCAAATGGACTATCGAGCCCTAATGAAATGCAAGGGGCAAAAAAGAAAACGAGGGTCCCTAAACAACTAGGAGAAGCCCTGGAGGAAGTGAAATTGAAATGCAAATAAACCAGCTTGCTTTCCCATCAAAAGCCTACCCGCAACTAGGAGCATCTCTGCGTTCATTTGCCCCTAGCAAAAACTGTACTGCCAATGGATTTAAACATCCCTGGTGTCCAGCCTATTACCCCCACCCACCCCCACCCCCGCCACGAGCGGGAGACTTTCCTTTCGTTCTGTTAAACACAAACCAGCTCATCCCCACGACTTCATCAGTGCTGTTTCCTTGGCTTCAATCTTCATTGCCCCAAAACAAGGACCTGAGAGCTAGAGGGAGCTGCTTATGTCTTTGGGACTCAATGTGGGGCACTCATCTCTACGGAGAGGTAAGTGTGGTGGAAGAGCTGAGCATACACACACACAATCCTTGCCTGTCCCTCAGAGAACTCTAAGACAGTGGTTACTCTGCCAGCTGGTTTGACACTCTTACAGCAGCTGCCACTCTTAAAGCAGAGGACAGGTTCCCCTGCATCTCCTGGTTAGTCCCCCACTGAAGCTGGTGGGAATGCTGGCCAGAGAAGCACCTGGGTTCCTCTCGGAGATTGCTCCGGTTGCATGGAACCAGTGAAAGCTGACAGGGCAACTTAAGGGGCATGGGGGGCAGCTCCCCTTTGGGCACCCAAAGGCTCCCCAGTGGAAGCTGGGTCCCGACAGCCTGACTGGGTAACCAGCAGAGAAATCTCCACTTATCTGTCATCCGCACCTGCACTCCGCTGTGAGCTGAGAGGTAAAACTCTGTGATCTCCCAGTATCCTGTCCCAGAGTGACCTGGGACACTGTCAGAGCCCTCTCTTAGGCCTCCAGTAAAAACAGAGCTATGGGTCTGGACCTTTCTCTCACTGCTAGCATGGTAGACCCCCCTTCAGATACATGTTGGTAAATTCATGGGCTGGGAACAGGTGAACAAAGTTTCCCTGGATCCCTGGAGAAAGGCTTACTGGGCAAAAGTCAAAGTTAAGAGAGAGCCCCTCAGCCCCTTTATTCAGCTATTGGAGTCAGCTGTGGAACTCCTTGGCTCACTGAGGCTCCCCCAGATTCTCTAAACAAAGGCCTGAGGGCAGCACCGCCTCTCTCCCCAGGAGCTAAGACAGCTTGCAAAACTGTTTGCCTTTAACACAGGAAAAGTTATCCGAGGAGGGGTTTACACTCATGCCTTGCATATGCTGAGGGTTAATAAAGAAGCCTTTAGATAAGTCTGAGCAAAGGGCTCACAGGACCAAGAAGAAGGGAGCGCAGATGCTGCTGGCCACTTCCCAGAGACCCTCCAGTCCACTGTCGCTGGCACCGGTCAAGAGATGCCAGAAGGTCAACAGTGAACCTAACCATTCAATCTGATTCAGTTCTCATCCAATTCAGTTTGTGACCAGAATCGTGGGAAGAATTAAGTCCTTGAATCAAGGTTCCACTGTATTATAGCTACAGCTCCACTGGGCCAGCACTCTTAAGAGTGCACTCTAACCCAAACATAATTGTTTGTCTGTGCTTTTGTTCCTCCATTTAAACTGATTAAGATACCTAAACCTGCTTTGTTAAAGCTTTTTGAGCTCATACCAATCTCTGTTGCCCCAAAACAAAAACCCAAGAACGAGAAGGAACTGGTTACACTAGGACAGAGTAGGCTCACTTGAAGGCTAGCAAGGAGGAGTATTTGATAATAATGTGGCTACCACAGGACTGCCCAGCATGGTAGGGATACTGTAGCACTTGGGTTTTTAAAGACACTTTCATTAACCTGCTTCTTGCTAACAAAAAAGAGGAGATCGCTTTTACACAAAGTCACCTTTCTGTTTGTGAAAGGTTAAATACCTGCCTACTGTTGGAGGGACTGGGAGTTTCTTGGTAAACTGTTCAGTAAGATGTTATCTTTGAAAAGATAGTGCTCATCTTCATTCTGTAAAAGTGAAGTCAACATGGAAGGGAAGTAGAAAGACACTGAGGGAAAAAAGTAATCTTTTGCAATTTTTATTCGAAATTATCTAATCAAAGAGGAAATTGTCAAGGTTTTCTTTTTCTTATGGTCCTGCCCTTTTGATCTAACAGAACTTCTATTCTTGGTGTGTGCTTTATGCTTTACAAAGCTGCAGTTGCTCTCATTTTGAGAAGAAAGACACTGATGGTAGATACCTTACCAACTGTAATTTAATAGATGGAATCGATGAAAAGAGTCTATCTGTTGATCTGTCATTTACAGGATAATCTTCATTTCAATTACAAAATCAGTTATTCCCTCAAGTATTTTGGTGTAATCCCATCAAGTCATTTTGGTGTAAACTAAAGGCATCAGAACTGGCCCAACTGTAGTTATTTTACTTCATTTAGAACTTGACTTAGCAAAATTATATTCTGAAACTATCTGTGATCTGTACAGAATAACCTATTAATGATCTAGACTTTATATGAATTTTAAAGATCTTAGTCCAAAAACTAAATACCAGATATGAAATGAGAAACTGTTGATAAATAAACTAGAAGTCTTGTACTTTTATCAAATTTTTCAAATAGACAAAAAAAAAATTACAATGATCAACAGCAAAGGAGAAGATAATAAGATCACACGCACGGGACGAATGTTTAATTTTATAGTTTTTTTAAATTCAAAAAAATTTTGTTCTGATTAAATACAGTACTGCTAGCCCCATCTCCTGTCTTCTCTTGGCATTAACTTTTGAAGTTAAATCCCTTAGGTAAATTTTCATATGGGCACATCCTCAACTTTAAAGATAAAGTGGAGTTCTAATGGTAAAATTATAGCTACCTTTTATCAAGCCCTTGCCCGATGCCAGGTACTGCCCAACATCACGTATGTTATGCCCCTGGATCTTTGTACCAGCCTTGTCACGTGACAGCTGAGAAGCCAGAACCAACAGGGAGTCGGTTAGGAAGGCGCTGAAGGCAGAGCTGTGAAGGGGCCGACTGGGGACTGGAGAGGACAGGTACAGCCCCTGCAGGCCACAGAAGCTATCTAGCCCCTTCACCTCTGTCCTCAGATACTACCCAGGGAGTGGGCTGGTTTGGCAGATGTGGGGCTGGTTTGTCCATGCAACTGTTCTTCCTGGTTTAAAATAATTTTGTGGAGAAATATTTGTTTTCCATTTTGAAAAGGAATCCCTTTGTAATTAGGTATTTTAGAAACAGGTTTTCTCTCTTCTACCAAGTGTTCAGCACTTGTTACTTGCGTCTCACATCTGAACAGGTTATAGGTAGGATTGGGATTCAAATCTCTCAATGAAAATGGAAATCGTTTTAGTCCCTACCTTGGGGAAGTTGTAAAAAGTAAGAGAGCTATCATGTGCACAAAACATAGCAACAGGAACAAAGTCAACACATGGAGTGTAACCATTTAAGAACTTTATATAGAACAACTTCTTAATGCTCCAAGTAACCCTGTAAAGAAAGTACTCTTATCAGTCCTATTTTACACACAAGAAAAACAGCACGGGCAAAAAAAAAGTTAACAAACTTGTCCAAGACACTTTACATCGCTAGGATTCCAGCCCGAGTCCGCGCTTCTAACTAAACAGGACATTGGGCAGCCCCTGTGGAGCCTGCAGTCGGGGTTTAATAAATGTCAGTTCCCTAGAGGACTCACCGAGGGTGGCTGAGCAGAGCGTTACTGCCATGATTACTGAAACGTCTGCCCGGGTTCGGGAGGCCTTGTGTGCAGCTGCAGGACCAGGTCAGTGCCCCAGCTCTGCCAGTGTCCATGGGGAAGCTGCACAGCTGCGGTGAGGGACTCTGCTCATGACCACTCTCCACTCCTCACTCGCTTGGCGAGTTACACACCTTCTCTGCGTAACCCTGATCCAACCATTTAGCTTGTCCCAGCCTCAGTTTCTACTCTGCAAGTAAGGGGAATGAGACAGGACAGGTGGGAAAATTCTAAGCGCACAAGGACAGAACACGTGTCCCTGCTAGGATGTCAGGGGCACAGTGCCGGCGGATTATTCACATAATTCATACTTCACACCAAGGACGAAGACATTCTTACTCCTACTTCTTGACATTCCCCAAGTACAAGAAAACTGTATGCAAAGAAAGTCCCAAAAAAGGCATCTAAGAATACTGAAGACAAATGGTGGGGTGTCCCATGATTTTTTCAGGGATTAATAGTGATTGTTATCCTTACTTACTGGTGTTGGTTTATTTCCATGAGAGCTGGGTGTGGTGGTGCACACCTGTGATCCCAGCACTTGAGAGGCTGAGGCAGGAGGATTGCCATGAGTTCAAGGCCAGCCTGGGCTACATACTGAGTTCAAGGGAGCCTTAACTACAAAGGGAGACCCTTCTCAAAAAAAAAAAAAAAGAAACACATGAGAAGTCTTAAGAGTCATTTGTAAAAGAAAAAGGCAAACAATGTGAGTGACACACATGAATCATCTACTTTTCCTAGTACTGATAAAGAACTTTAATCTGAGACTGCCCTGTTTGCGGTCCAATTGCATTGTTAGCCCCTGTACAATTTTCTATTTGTTACTCTGACAAATCACCACAAATTCTGTGGCTTAAGAACAACATGACATTGTGTCTGGCGATTGAGCAAGTCCCTGGGCCAGCACTGAAGAGTCGGCAGAGATAATGCTTTCCGGAGGCTCTCGGGAATTATGTTTCCTTGTTACTCCAGCTTCTGGAGGGCGCCCTTGGTCCTGGGCTCGAGACCCCTTCCTCCATCTCCAGGTCAGCAGGCAGCCTCTGTCCGACCTGCTGGTGTCATACCTTCCCTCTTCCACTTTTCAGGGCCCCGTGATTGCACTGGGCCCAGCCAGGAACCCAATGTCAAGGTCAGGTTATTAGCAGCCTTCACTCCACCTGCAACCTTAATTTCCCCTGCCAAGGAGCCTAACGTACTCACAGGTTCTTGAATTTGGACTGGCACGTCTTTGCGGGGAAGCATTACTTTGCCTACCACAATCCTTTCCCTCCTTGTTGTCCCTCAGAAACAGTGAACTCAGTGAACACACACACACACACACACACACACCCTACAAAACTCAACAAGAAGAATGGAAGAAATGCACTTCCATCTTCGCCCCCTGGTTGCCTCCAAACCACAGGCCACACAGGATTCCACAGCCAAAAGAAAATCACGTTCATGCCAGCTGTCACTGCCCACGACCTGCTTATTTACCTTCTTTCCTTTGCATGGATAATTGACATCTGACGAGGTGTTTTCAAATTTCTTTTTAGGTAAATGTGTCGCTTCTGTTATGTTCTTAATACTTAGGTTGTAACGATGTCATCCTACCCAACGACCTACCCATGCCACGAAATGCCCAATCCTTACCCACCAAGCAGTTCCCTGGCTTCTGAGCCTCAGCAACCTGTGGGATTCATACACACAGGACAGGGTGCTCAACTCTCCTTCGTAGCCTCTCCAGCAGTCTTTCCTAGCAGTCAGCTGGGCCAAGGAAATGTGCAACTTACAAATCCAAGAGCAAGCACAGCAGCAACAAACCCCAAAGGAGCCATCAAGATACTCGGGGTAAGTCTATTTGCTGCCAGAATTCAGACTTTGCCTGGAGGGCGTCTCTAGTACCTGTAAGTTACAGGGGGAGAGAACATCCTTCAATTGTTGAAAAGCTCTGAACATCACTTTGGAAACTGTGTCCCCCTTAGGTAGAAATGATTAGTCTGCATAAGAACTTTACCCTGAGTTCATTTTATTTTAAATCCCAGCAAGAATCCGACAGGTGACAGAGACTCTATCAGGCAGGAGGGTTCAGTAGTACTGATGCAGTGAGAGCTTCACTACTTCTCACCTGAAGTCACTCTTGCAAGGCACTTTATTAGTGCATGTCACTGTGGTGATGATGATGGGTTCGTGGTGTGAAGCTGGTACATGCATTTAACAGATCTTAGCAGCTTCAATCCCAACCCTACCTTCCTTCACACAGCCTGTCTGAGCCCTTTCCCCTCTCCAGAGGTCCATCTCCAGGTTTCCTGTCCTCTCCCTTTTAAGGAGGGATGGATGGATGGGTGGGTGGGTGAGTGGATGGGTGGGTGGGTGGATGGATGGCTGGGTGGATAGGTGGATGGGTGGGTGGATGGATGGGTGGGTGGATGGATGAATAGATGGAGTTTTTAATATGAGAAAATACAAAATATGTAACTTTCTGTGTCTGGCTAATTTCACTTAACATGATGGTTTCTAGTTTCACTGATTTTCCTGTAAAAGACAAAATTTCATTCTTCTTTATGGCTGAGTAATAATCCATTGTGTATATATTTGCCACTTTTTCTTTCCTATGCATCTGTTGATGGGCATCTGGGCAGTTTGTCCAGCTTGGCTCTGTGACTGTGCTGCCTAGGACATGGGTGTGCATGGGCCACTGCAGCAGGCCGACTGTAACTCTGGGGTGCACGCCCAGGAGTGGTGCAGCTGGGTCAAACCGTACTTCCATTTGGTGTTTTGAGGGCTCTCCAAACTCGCTTCCACAGTGGCTGTGCTAGTCTTCACTCCCACCAACAATGTAAGGGGCTCCTTTATTCCTGCCTTCTCGCCAGCATTCACTGTTTTCTGTACTCTTGATGGCAGCCATCCTGACTGTGGTGAAATGGGATCTCAGTGTAGTTTCCATTTGCATTTCTCTGATGGCTAGAGGTGCTGAACATTTTTTCAAATACTTCTGGCCATTTGAACAACTCCTTTTGAGGGGTATTTTGTTCATTTGCCCACTTTTTTACTGGACTCAGTGTTTTATGGAGTTAACTTGTTAAGCCCTCCATATATTCTAGATGCTAATCATCTACCAGAAGAGCTCAGCGAGTTACCCCTTGGCTTTTTAATCGTTCCCTTTCTGCAAAGAACTTTAGAGGCCACCTCAGTCCTGTCTCTGGCCTGGTGTCTCCACACTGATGTTTGTACACAGCTGCATTCACATTCAGAGGATGTCAGTGGTGGCCTGGGACAGCCAGAATTATGGTTGGCAGTACGAGGAGGGCCGTGTATGAAAAGCAGGGTCACAGCCTCTGTTGTGGGTCCTCACTGTCACCTGAGGAGGCCCTAACCCAACCTCTGCCTCCCTTCTACAAAGGGCACTTTGAACTGAACATCACCGTCTTGCTTCCATGAGTGCTACAACTGGAATCTACAACCAGAATCTACTCATGGGTGAAGATTTTACCTGCCTAGGTGGCATTGTTCATTCACCCCTTGTTAAGCTTTCCAAGTACCTCTTTCACACCATTAACAAACTCCACCAAAGTATACCTGGTCTTTCCCTTCTCCACTAGATCAGTCAGTGTGCTGCACTGAGTGTTCATTACACGCCGAACTCTTCTACCCATCTTACCAAATACTCTACACCTTAACAGTTTAAGGAAGTAACAGTTGGTCCAGCAGTGGGTCCAGCAGCCACTGTAAGCAGGCAAGGCAGTGCTTCGGATCCTCCTGCTGCCAGGCACACCTCACACAGCCAAACCCACACAGCACCCGGACTGTCACAGAGCACAGAGCAGCATGACCTCTGCCTTCTCGGAGCTTACGACCCAGAGCGGGAAATCAGCTACACACACAATAAGGAAGTGCAGGCAACAGGGTGCTGGGAGGTGACAAACAGTATCCAGTATGCAGGATAAAGGAGTGTAAAAGGGATCAAAAGCCCCAGGCGGTGAGCGGACTGCAGTTTCGAGGTGGTCAAGGTGACCTTTCCTTAGAACAAAACATCTGGGCAGAGACGTGACATTAGGAGTGAGCCACACAGATGGCAGGATGAGAGGGAGCTGCAGGCCAAGGGCCGTGGATGAAAACGCCTGCTGTGCCTTTGAGGAACAGGGTGGAGACCAATAAAGCAAAACAGAAAGCAAGAGGGAGGGAAAGGCAGGAAGGGGACAGAGGGTGGCAGGGCTCCGGCAGTGAGGCCTGGGGAACAGGAGACTCGTTCTGAGAGGGGTGGGGAGACACCCACACTGGAACACGCTGCCTGGTGCCAGAGAGGCCTGCGGCAAAATGCTTCTGAAGAGCAATGACGTTTTACAAAGTGAAGGGGGCAGAAGCTGATTCCTCCCCAAGAAGGTGGCACAGCTATGCCGTAAGAGCCTCAGTGACAAAGGTGTAGCAGCCAGGGGTGGGACGCAGAGCCCTGTACCAAGCCAGAGCACCAGACAGCTCCAGGGTGGGAACACAGAACACTCAGGCCAGGCAACTGGTTAAACCAGCAGCAATTTCAACCAGCAAATGGACAGCCAGGCTTTGCCAAGAGGGTCAGCAGCAAGCCGAGATCTGACTGCTTGGCATGGAGATGACAGGTTGCTTGTGCCAGATAACTGCTCTGCCGCTCTTAGAGAAGAGCCTGTGAAAACAGAGATGACGTCCTACACCGGAGTTCTGCAACTGTATGACTAAGAGGTTATCAGTTCACTGAAGCTGCGTGCATACTTGTAGTGTGGGTACAAGGGTGTGCTAGAATGACTTTTCAGGGGAAGCCTCATAGCTTTGTGACAGTCTCGTGAAACTTCGTTATCCAAAAACTGTTACTCTCATAGCATTACTTACGAGGCTGTGCTTGTCTAATTTTGTTCAATTTAATTGCATAAAATAAGTATTTATTGATTAAATTAGACCCTGCCCAAAATTAAAAGTCCAAGTAAAAACTGAACAGCTGAGATGAATAGGCACTTCCCAGAAGAAGTTCAAATGGCTAAGAAGTACATGAAAAATGTCCAGCACATTTGGCCACTAGAGAAACCCAAATCAAAACAATACAAAGATTCCACTGTCTTCCAGTAAGAGTGGCTATCTTCAAGACCACCAAAAACAATAAATGCTGGCGATACTGGGGGGAAAATGAACCCTTCTACAGCTTTGTGGGAAAGTTAACTAGTACAGCCACTATGAAAATCAGTATGGAGATTCCTCAAAAAATAGAAATTCCATTTGACCCCACTATCCCTCTTATGGATATCTTCCCAAAAGAGGTAAGAGTTTCCAAAATGGTAACCTGCAGAAATATGCACACCCGTATTTATAGCAGTGTAACTCATCATAGCTGCATCATAGTAGCAGCCTATATGCCCATCAATAGATGAAGGAGAAAGAAAATGTGGTATGTGGGCACATGGAGTACTACTTCGCAATAAAGAAGGATACATTTCAGATGTGTAGGAAATTGGATGCACCTTGAGACCATAATGCTAAGTGAAATAAACCAGACATGGGTCGAATATTGTATGGTTTCTCTTCTATGAGAAATTCAGAGCATAAGTAATTTGGAGTCTTTCAGAGGAACCCAGGAGATGCTTCCAGACCTAAGCCACTGTGCTTTCTGCAGACTTCTCCATGGGCCAGCTACCACCCCCTTGTCCCTCACTCAAGCCTTGGTGCTGGGGCCTTGGCTCTGCTGCTGCGGTGTATATCAAAACCTTCTCAGGCTGCCTCCTGCTCCAGAGGCCGATGTGAGGTCCAGGGCCCTGGCAAAACAGGCTGTACACAGAGGGAGCAAGGGTTCACGGTGGAAACAGAGAAGTGACTTTTAAATGCCTGTGTTCTTCTTCCAGGGGATCCAGATTGTGATCGGAATCATGCTCCCCGGATTTGGCATTATCCTGGCTCTACTGAGTTACACGCTGGACCACGCCTGGGGCTTCTACTCCATCTCCTTTGTCGCTGGCTACCCCTTCTGGGGTGGGCTCTGTGTGAGTAAAGGGTGAGGCCGCCTCTCCCTGCAAAGTCCAGGTGGCACCAGCCAACTCCCAACTCTGCTCCTGGGAGCCCTGCGCCTGAGCGCGGCCAAACTCACAGAAATCACAGCGCTGACCCAGCCGCTAAACTTGCAGCTTAGAGCCAAATTTACTCTCACCAAAGGATCAAGCCAAAATTTGAGTTCATGTGACATTTAGATGGAAATGTATGTATTAAGTGGGGATTGGCAGAAGGAGGTGATTGTAAAAGTGATTAAAAATATCCAGATGGGGCTGAAAGTGCATCTGAGTGCTAGAGCACTGGCCTATCATGATCGAGACCCTCAGCACTGGGGGAAAATGTGAAAAAATATACAACTGATAAAGAGACAAGATTGAACAGTAAGCTCAAAAGTCATGAGCAACAGCAGAAGGTTATAGAACAATGAGTTCTTCATAGACTAGAACCCAAGGAGGAAAAAAGGAAACTTAGAGATGTAATACCCCTGAGAGCGGCTCTAGAAAATCGAGACATACCAGAGGAGATTTAGAGACAGAAAGCAGATGCGTACAGATTAACCTTCCACATAAGCAGATGTTTCCCAGGCACAATCGCAGAACCCACCATTTCACAAGTAATTTTGTCTGTTTGTGCAGTTCATTATTTCTGGCGCTCTCTCCATATCAGCGTTCGAGGAATTTTCCCCATGTCTGGTAAGAATGTTTCCACTCTTGAAACCCCTTGAAATGTGAGTTTAGTTTACAGGGGGGGATGGCTGAGAAGGTAGATTTAGAAAATGTAGGTGGGTGGGCTCTCCCCAAGCACCTGCCTGCTGCCTTGGCCTGCACTGGGCGGCGTGGCCCTCGCATTTGCCCCTCAGCAGTGCCAGCTCTGCGCCTGGGCCTGCATTCACAGGGTGGGCAGCTGCACAGGTCAGGGCTGCTCAGGCTTTAACCTAACAGCTCCTGGCTCCAGAGAATCCAGGAGCAGGGAAGCAGCTGCTGGCCACAGCAGCGACGGTCCCAGCCTGTGTTTGCCACTCTTCATTTGGGAGCATCGCCTGCTCTTACTCAGACTGGGCTTTGCTATGCAGTTCCCTAAATCCACCCAGAGAGAATCCAGCTGAGAACAGAAGAAGAGCTTGTGAGATCGCTCAGAGATGGGGCTTCAATTTGAAGCCCAACACCCACCTGGCGCAATCTCCTGGTTCAATTACACACCAGGAAAAAGAGAATGATTTTCCAAAAATGAGAGCAGAGACTGTTTTAAGGCTATGCATAATAATGCATTAGAGGAGAGAACAGGAAGAGGGAACAGAGGCCTGCGTTGCTCACACTCTTCCAGGCAAAACTACAGTAAAATAACAAAATGAAGCACGCTAATACGAATCAGCCTACCCTGATTGATCACTCCTGTTATAACCCAACAACAAAACACAGCATCCTTTGTCTGTGCCCCTCGGAGATCCTCTCCACTGAGATTTTCCAAGAACAGACTCTGCCCTTTGGGGGGAGGTCACCCAGGTCACCAACCCGGTGATCCCGGTCTCTTTTGGAGGCCTTCAGGAGACTCCGAGGTGTGCCCAGGCAGGAGACCAGTCCAAGAATGTCGCTGTGCCACCCTAGCAAGCCAGCTGTGGACGGCTTCACAAGTATTCTGCTGTGTATCAGTCTTACTGTAAAATCTGTAGGAGTTTTGTCCTCTTCCCATACACCTCTCCCTACAAAAGTCTAAAGGATTTCTCCTAAACTTCGACTTCTTCACCTAGTCCTCAGGGCTTTCATTAGATCTCAAATCTGTCGAAAAATAAATCTGTGTGTGTATCCATTCCTATGTATAAAATCGGATGCTGCGGTACTACCTCAAACACTGGCTGTAAGAGGCATAGAACAACTTATTTAAATTTTTGACATAGTAACTGACACACA
Source organism: Heterocephalus glaber (assembly GCF_000247695.1). The sequence goes on from NW_004624926.1 coordinate 89,109, forward strand.
GTAACGCCCATCAAAAGTTTATTCATCCAGGAGGCTGAAGTAGGAGGATTGCAAATTTGGGGTCACCCCAGGCAACTCAGGGAGACTCTATCTCAAAATAAAAAACACAAAGGGCTGGAGACATCCCTCGGGGAGAGAGCACTTGCCCAGCATGTGTGAGGGGCTGCATTCGGTCCCAAGTGCCAAAATAAAAGAAAGAAAACCTTACTTGTTCTTTTGCTGTTTTAAAAAAGGAAAAACAGTTTTTATGTATGAAGCTTTCATATTAATATAACAGATGAACACCTGCCTTGCATTATTTCCATTTTTCTACAGCTTTTTGAAAATATCTGACATCTAATTTGCAGAGTAATTTCCACGGTAACTACCCAGAGGGGCAGAAAGAAAAGTCATTTCAACTTCAAAATTGTTTCAAGATAGCGAAGATTAGGAACCATTAACTCTCATTGATTCTTATTTCATTTCATTCCATTTACCTTCTGTCCTGTTTATTTCTCCCTTGTCTCCACTAGCTCAAGGGCAGCCTGGGAATGAACATCGTTAGCTGCATCTTTTCCATCACTGGCGCGACTCTGCTGCTGGTGGATGTGGGCATCAAGGCTCACGATTGGCAGGTCTACTGGGCCCTGGTGAGTGCCCCACAACCTACTGCGTGCCTGCCCTCTCCTCAGCCTGCAGAGTGAGTCTCCTGTGCTGTACAGCAGCAGCTCCAGTGGAAAATCTTTTTCTATTCCATCCCTATTCCCAGCAATGTGTTGCAGGGAGAGTCCCCCTGCAGGTGAGGGCAGACTGACCATCCGTAACTTACTGGCTGGCCCACTGTTAGTCACATGAACAACGGGGAAAGGCTGTGATTGGCTGCCAAGACTCGTGAAGAACACCCCCAAATTATCTCTACAACAATTTGAAATTCTAGGTAGTAAGATACTGAAGGTACTGGGTGGCTTTTTAGATTTAGAGTAAGAACTGGGTAAAGGAAAAATGGCAGCGACCAGGACATTCAGCTTCACAGAGACACACAGTGAAGGAAAGCACCATGAACCGTGTGGCTCCGGGTTGCTCCCATCACCCTTTCAGCATCACTGTTTTGGCCAAGCAAGGTCTCCGGCCCTGGAGGAAAGCCGAGGCCTGAGGCCAGGATGCCACCACGTGCAAGGAAGGGGACAGATCCCAACATAACAGGAAACCTCTGGGTAAACAAGGCGGGGTTTTGCAAGAACATAAAATTCACTTTCTGTGGCGTCAAATGGAAAGAACGAAATGTGCTCAGAAGTGAGCTTCTAATGCACGCCCCCCCCCCCGGAGAAGCAATCGTGGTGTGACCCAAGGGGGTGGCCGAAAGCACAGCTCCTGGCCCCAGCTCTGGCCTCCCAAAAGCAGACTGAGGAAAGAAGGAAGCTTCACTAATGCTCCCCGATCTGGAGCTCAGAAGACTGAGGAGGAGAACGTAAGTGCTATACAGCTGAAGCCCTCACACAGCAGGCTGGTGCCTGACAGAAGGAGCAGGTCACAAGAGCTAACAGCATCTAGGGCAGCTTGCTGATGTGGAGGAGCAGAAACCAACCACTCTGGCTTCTACCAGGTACTCAGTGGCTGCTCAGAAGAAAGGCAGGTGTGTAGGTGGACAGGTACAAAGGTAGGTAAGTAGAGGGACAGATTGGTAAATAGGTAGGTAGGCAGGAAGAACAATGGATTTAAATCCCACCCTGTTAAGTATAAAGAATAAACAATTCTTTAAAGTTCTACATAGAAAAGTCAGATTACCTATAAGCTGGGAAAAAATCAGTTTGGCTCAGTCTTCAACACAGCAACATTCAATAAGGGAAGACAACAACAATATTTTTTAAAGTTGATGAAAAGAAATCTTGACTCAAGCATACAATATCCAATCAAATGTGTGTGGAAGTAAAAAGGTAACAAGAAGATACTCTGAAAAACAAGACAACCTATGGGCACTGGTGTTTCTAAGAATTAATGTACTGGTCAGCTGTAAATCAGTTAACAGCATTTGAAATGACTGCTTGGTTCCTATATTGTTTGCTTTTTATTTAATGAGTAATACTTTTTATAAAGACAAGAAGACTGTTGCAAAGACAAATCTGCCTCTTTTCTGGTATTTCTAATAGAACAGCCTACTTGGCAGAAAAGAAATTCTTGTATTTTAAAGAAAATTCAAAATAAATTTGTATCCTTATGAAATAAGCATTTGAGATCATGGAGAAATAATCACTTAAAGTGAGGTAAGTATGAGCAACAGCACAGATGAGTGAACAACTTTCTGAAGCCTGTGTGAGGGTCTCCCAATTAGCCAAAACTTCAGGATAGTATTTACTTCTAATTTCAGGTTTCTGGAAAAGGAATTTCAGCCATGCTGGCTCTCTTCTCTCTCTTGGAGTTCTGCATAGCATGTGCCACTGCCCATTTTGCCACCAAAGCCATCAGTAGCCCCAAAACAGTAAGTCAAGCTCTTTGTAAAATAACTGAATGTGTGCTGGAGAAATACAGATGCGTGAGCCTGCGACACCGCACTGTGAGCCCGCTCCAGTGCTCCGAGTGCTTGGCTCTGCTGGGATGGGGACACTGAGTGGGGCTGTCCTAACAACACTGCCTATTTTTGTTCATTCTCTCCAGTCTGTTCTGGTTGTTCCAAACGTGTATGTAACCAACCCTATGATGCAAGAGTCCACCCCAGCTCCTCCTAGAAGTGACAGCCAACCACCTTATGCCTCTGGATATTAAAGGGAAAAGGGGGCTTCAGTCACATAGCACGCAGTAGAACTACTTCTCAGAAACTTCTCAACTTCTCCTATTGTCCTCGGTGACTGTAAACCCTTAGATGTGTCTGAAATTGTTCTCAGGCTCAGCACTAATGACGACAATATCTTCCAATCACTGTCCCTCCACACTCACCATGACTGCTCACTGGAAAACAACCCTGCAACTCTTGCAAAGTTAGAAATTGTCCTCTCCATGCTAACTTTTCCTCAATAAAATGTCATAAAGAACATAAACCTTGTAGGGATTTATTTTAAATTCATTTTGGTCTGACATTGACTTTTCTACACTTCTCTTTATAGACGTTTTCTTAATTACCATCTACCACAAATAGAAAATTGGTACCATGTGTTTAAACCTAAAGGTAAACCTATGTCAGCAGATAGGTCAAAAAGTCATTCTGGGCCAGAGATTTAGCTCAGTGGTTTCGCCACCCGCTGTGCAAGTGCAAGGACCCAAGTTCGATCCCCGGTACCAAAAAAAAAATTTTTTAAATAAAATAGAGTTTTAGAAAACAGCTAGGTGGCCGGAGATTTAGCTCAGTGGTTTCGCCACCCGCTGTGCAAGTGCAAGGACCCAAGTTCGATCCCCGGTACCAAAAAAAAAAAAAAAAGTCATTCTGAAATGGATCAATTCCTAGACACATATAAATTTTCAAAACTGAACCAAGATGATATAAAAGCCTGGAATAATCCAGTAACAGAAAAGAAAACAGAGACAGTTATGAAAACTCTGCTGACTAAGAAAAGTGCAGGACCCAATGGACTCACCACCAAATTTTACTGGAACTTCACAGAAGAAATAATGCCAATATTCCCCAAGCTCTTCCATGAAACTGAAGGAAAGAACCACTCCCAAACTTATTCCTGGAAGCTATCATTACCCTGACCCCAAAACTGGACAAGGGCTCAACAAAAAAAAGAGAAAAAAACCAGACCAATTTCCCTAATAAATATACATGCAAAAATCCTCCACAAAGCACTTGCAAACAGAACACAACAAATCTTTAAAAAGAAAAACTACACATCATGATCGAATTGGTTTCATCCCAGGGACACAAGGATGGTTGACCATACACAAATCAAATCAATAAACACAGTACATCATGCAAACAGAAGTATATCATTAGATTCAGAAAAGAGCCCTTGAAAAAAATCCAACATCCATTCATAATAAAAAAGAGCTCTAACAAAAATAGACATTGAAGGATCTTACTTTAAATTGATAAAAGCCATTTATGACAAGTCCATTGTTGACATCATAATAAGTGGGGAAAACTGAACACAGTCCCTCTCAAAGCAGGAATAAGACTAAGCTGTCCACTCTTAGCATTCCTGCTCAAATTAGTACTCAGAACTTTGACCAGAACAATCAAGCAAGAGAAAGAAAGAAAAAGGACTCAAGAAAGGAAAAAGTCAAGCTATCATTATTGGTAGATGGCATGATTGTTTACACAAAAGATAATAAAACTCCACCAGAAGATTCTTAGAACTAATTGACAAATTCAGTAAAGTGGCATGATACAAAATAAACACACAAAAATCAATAGCATTACTATACACCAACAATGAACCCACGGACATAGAAACTGGGAAAACATTCCCATTCACAAAAGCTTCAAAAAAAACATAAACACCTAGAAATCAACCTAACCAAGGAAGTGAAAGACCTCTGTGATGAAAACTAGTAAAAGGAAATTAAAGAGGATATTAGAAAACAGGATGCCATCCTCTATTCTTACAGAGGTAGAATAAATATTGTCAAATGCCCATATTACCAAAAATGATATAAAAGAATTAATGTATTTCTAATCAAAATACCCATAGCATTTTTCACAGAACGAGAAAAAACAATTCTCAAATGTATATAAAACCAGAAGACACCCACAATAGTCAAAGCAATCCTGAGCTACAAGAGCAAAGCAGGAGGTATTACAATCCAAACATCAAATTCTACTACAAAACAACATTACTAAAAACAGAATTGTACTGGCACAAAAACAGGGATATTGACCAATGGAATAGAATAGAGGATGCAGAAATAACCCAAGCATCTTCAGGCATCTGACTTCTTACAAAGGGGCCAATGCTGGAGAAAAGTCTGTTTAACATATAGTGCTGGGAAAACTGGCTATCCATATGCAGAAGAATGAACCCAGACCCATATTTTTCATTCTGTACCAAAAACAAATTAAAATGGATCAAAGACGTACATTTAAAAACAAACAGAATCTGCTAAAAAAAAATGGACAAAAACTCTTGAATACACAATAATAGGCAAGGACTTGCTGAACAAACCCCCAGTTCCATAAGACATAATACCAAAAATCAAAAAATGGGGTTATATAATATTTTCAAAACTTCTGCACAGCAAAAGAAACACCCAATGGACTGAAGAGACAACCTACAGAATGGAAAAATTTTTCCAGTTAGTCCTGGGAAAGAGGTCTGCAATCTAGAATACACAAAGAAAAAATGAGGACCCCCCCCCAATAAAATACCCAGTTTTTTAAATGGGCAAGTGAAATGAACACTTCTCAGAAGTTCAGATTGCCAATAAATATGTGAAAAAAGGCTAAGCATTTGTGGCCATTAGAGAAATCCAATTCAAAACAACACTGAGCCACAGCGACCAGCTTAGCCAGGTGGGCTGAGAGGTTCCTGGCCGCCTGGAGGCCCACTCCATCCTACCCATGCCACACCCACCAGCGACCAGCTTAGCCTCCAAGGTGCCTGCAAAGCCCCCTCCCCCCCACCTCTGGCCTCCTGGCTGTGCTACTACCTGGTTCCACAATACAAAAGCACAGGGGGGCATAGAGGCCATTGTCCTGAGCTCCAGAAGATAGAGCAGAAGTGAACAACAGATAGCCTCTCTGAGGCTCCTTGATGAAAACTGAAGCCCACTGGAAAAGTGAAGAGCATCTCTGCATAAAGGCACACCAGACCACCATAGGTTGGAGGGATCACCACCTCCCATTGGAACCTGGACTATCTTCAGGGGAAGGGCAGCTGGAACCTGTAGCAGAGCCTTGCAGAGTTCAAACCTACAGGAGGGCAGGGAGCTCAACTTGGGACTTGCAGCCAGAAATCTGCCTGAATCTCACGGGTCTGCGACTAGCTTGCTGAGACTCATTGACTTATATATGCACACTGCTGCCCACATTGAATTTTCAAAATTATTAAATTTTTTTGCTCTTATTTTTAATTTTTTTTCTACTCTTTTCAAATTTCTGTTTTTCTCTTTTTTTCTTTCTCTTTTC
>NW_004624926.1:116774-143879 GCF_000247695.1 Heterocephalus glaber
TTGCGCTTGCGTAGCAGACGGTAAAACCACTGAGCTAAATCCCTGGCCCTGCTATTTGAACTCTTGACTTGCCTAATTAAAATACAGCAAGGCTTCAGTGCTAAGGATCTATATTAGGCTTAGGGTCTATATTAGGCTTAGGGTCATTTATTATTCTTTTAATGCAAGAAAAAAATAATCCTTGAGCATAAAAACATTCCCAAAGTCAACAAAAGAAATGTGCTGTTGATACATACAATTCAAACTGTTGACACTTAATGATTTCTGAATTAGCACAGGATTTTCATAAACTCCTGTCTTGAATGCTGAATTCTGCTCCAAGTCCCCAAATGCTAAATATACAAAAGCCTGTCTTATTTCTAGTCCAGTATCCAATCACAAACTTTGTGCTGCAGAAATAACTATATTGCTTCCTGAGGCATTCTCTAGTAAGTGGCAGTATTTTTCCTGATACTACAATAGATTTATTTCAGTTGTGCTGACCTTAAATTCAGAATCACAGATGATCAGTCCTTTAGCAAAGGTTGTAAAAGTCGCCCAGCTTAGATAGCAGCACCTCCTCGTTTGACCAACAGAAGCAAATAGATAACAATTATAACAATGAATAGAAAAGTTGTTGTAGGTGGAGGATAATCTTCCTGCTCTTTCCTCCCCTGCATGTTCCTTCTCCACATGGCAGTGTGTTATACAGACGACCATTAGCAGAAAGAATCCAAACATAGAGACCAGAAGCCTGGAGGGCGGTGATGGAAATGAAAGAAAATGCAACACCACAAAATAGATTGTGTGTGATACATGATGACTTAAACAAACATGACCAGATTCTCCCTATAAATTGTGAGAAATTCCTTCTTGCCCTGGAGGCAGAATATGGAAATCTTCAGTTCTAATTCTGAAGGCAGACAGTAAGGAGGGAAGATTTAAATTCTTCAGGATCTAATTGTTTAGGGCCCTGAAGCACAACTGTCAAGACCTGCCCTGTTAGTCTGTTTTCAGTTCCGTAGCAAAGTAACTGCAGCTAGGTACTTACAAAGAAAAAGAGGTTCATGTAGCTCACAGATTTAGAGAAGAAATCAGAGTGCTGGGCTACAAGTGAGGGCCTGGTGGCAGATGGCTTTGTGGCAGGGACAGCCACAAAGCAAGACAGGAAGCCAGAATCGGGGTGGGGCGGGGGGGGGCTGCTGTCTGTCTCTAATATCAGCCCTGTCTCTCCCAGGCACAAACCAGGTTCTTAAGAGAACGATGCTCATTCCTCCCAAGAACTGTGCCTCTGGGGCCCTGACCCTCTCCTGCCTCCAGCAGAGACCTCACCTCCCACACATCCCCTGAGGGCCACACTCAGCTCTGTGGGACTCAGTGCCTGCCTTCCGCAGTCAGGATTGCCAACCCTCACAGGCTGAGTCCGTCTGATCTGAACTTAGTATTAATCATCACTTTGTAATTTCCCCCAAGTCACAAGTTTTAGCTTTGTTTGCCATGATTAGTTATACAAAATGAGCTTGTATATTAAACCTTCATACCTTTTCCTAGTGGCATTGTAGGGTTATATACTTACATTTATTAAGGTAACCAACATTCTACAAGATTTTCATGTGACAGTTTTTCTGATGCAAGCAAAGGACTCAGCTAAACCCACAAGCTCATGAAGTTGTCAAGGTGCCGAGTAGGTTCAGCTGACCCCCAGAGTGCATGCCTCTGAACTGTGCTCCCTGTACACACACAACCACGTTGCACGTATTCAAACACTACCCTCAGTACTGCCAGTGTGTGACCCTTTGAGGAAGCTTAGCTTGTGTTGCAGCGTCCTTGTGCATAAGTGGGGAATGTCCATCCAGGTGTATTCATTCACTGCTCTGCTCTTTTCCCACACTCCTGGCTTATTTGTCCTGATGGTTAGTTTGACTTTTCTGCTTGGATATATTTCAATTCTTATCATTTCAAAGATACACAATCAAAATTATTTACCTCTTTGAAAGTACTATACTGTAAAACTTCCTTGTTTCAATTTCCTAAATCCAAAATTTCAACCTTGACCTCTCTCTTTCCAGTATCTTATTCTAAATATCAAATTTATACCAAATATCATTTATTCTTAATTTGAATTTTTAAAATTAGGATTCTGTTGATTTTAAGTGACCAGAATACAGAAGTACGACCCTAAGTTGACGTTAGCACAAAAGAGCGCACTTGCTGACTTAACGTTGGTCCAGAAACAGTGTTGCTTTGATTTGAAGACTTTCTGGATATCAATGGCTTTCAGTGACCCTCCTGTTCCTTATAGTTATTGACATATTAATCTTATCATGTTAACTTTATATTACTTTTCTATCTTTTCTATTTGATTATAAACTCTGAGGAAGTTTTTATATCATTGTTCCTACCAACTAGTTCTACCACCTAATAAGTTTCTTGCATATAAGAGACATTAAAGCCAACAAAGATAGAGGGAAAAGAAGGATGGAAGCAGAATTCTAGGTCTGAGTATAATTCTTGTCTTTACATAGCCAGCATAAAAACTTCCTTAGGATGATCTCCAGTATAATTCATGTGATGCACCAATCATATGTATATGTGGCTGAAAGTATCTTTCCAATAGCAACCGAAATTATCTGTTTATCCCACAAATGACAATCACCTTGTGCTTCAGTATGAAATATTCTTTGAACCTGTTAAATTTATAAATAATTTCATAAAATATCATAGCAATATTTATGTGAGGTTTTTATCACCACAAATTTAAAGTTAAGTAAGTTTGTAATTAATAATAGCTTCCTTAATAGACAAGAAGATTGTTTGTCTAAAAACCTCTTGGCAGCCACCTTATTAGAGATAGAGTCAAATCTTATTAATGGGAGGGTTTAGACAGTGGGCTGGCTGTGCCAGGGATGCTCTAGTAAGAACAGGACAAAGGTCCAGGATGGAAGCCACAAACAATGAAGCAGGAAGAAGAGCATGAAAAGTGAAGCAAGAAACAGCAGAATAAAAATGCTGGAGAAATCAAACAGTGAAAGAGGTCTATTCTTCTTTCCCTTTATTCTTATACCTGAAGCTCCTTCTAAGACCATCTTTGCACTTACTAAAGATAATAATCCAAAATTCCCCCTATTTCCTCATTACAGAAACTGGGGAGGGAAGTTTCGCGTGTGTTACTGATCGTCTACCACCTGGAAGTTTCCATTGCCCTTACACATGCGATCTTCATGTGTGGCAGTTTGGTAAGTGTTTTCTCGGGAAGACTGACCACTGTTGATTTCTAGTGAGCTTATTATGAGGAGATAAAGTGCACTATGCATTATGTTTAGAAAGAATAAAAATGAAATGTGAGATAATCTTTACTTTTTCTTGTAGCTTATAAATGGAAAACATAAAATTATAAAAATATGTAAAACTATAAATAATTTTTAAATTATAGAATAAAAATGAATGTTCCCATGTAGTCCTCGTATACCCATACATCCAAATCTATTTAAAAAAGGACATACAACACAATTTGCTTTCCTACTAATTACGTGTCTGATCATAGTCACAGTATTTTGTCATGTGCAATTTTTGCAACTATCTTAAGCATTTTTCCATTACAAAACATATCTAAACAAGGCTTTTTATTAACTTCATTGTATTTCTTAGTATTTAGTATTCCTTTCTTACTGCATATTCAGCATTTTTCCAGGTTTTTTTCAAAATTATAAGCAATGACTCAATGAACATTTCAATACAAATATGTATACATGCAAGAGACTACTGTTTCTTTAAATGATATATTCCTGAAAGTGTAATTGCAGAAACAAATTTCAAAAATGCCTAACAATTCACCATGCCACAAAGGCTTATTAGAAATATCATTCCCTCACAGGCTTAAAATAACTAAATAGCTAACACTCATTCATTTTTTCCTCAGACATTAGTGGAGAGTCTACTATTTGATAGGCATTGCAATAGGCAGTAAGGATGCCAAGATTAAGAAGACAGGGGCTCCCACCAGCAGAGAGGCTGCATTCCAGCGGAGGGAAGAGAGCAAACAGGAGAGAACCCTCAGAAGCAGGTCTTAACAATAAAAACCAAGAATAAAAAAGTGTAAAAGTTGGTAGATAATCAGAGACCACATACTTCAAGGGAAACCGACTCCCCACAAGTAGTAGAGGCAGGTCCCTAGAATGATAGTTACAGCCGCCACTTCTCGGGGAGATGAAGCAATCAGAATTTGCAGTTGCTACAACTCATTTTGTAAAATGGCCAGTTTTCAGCAACACCAAAATAGTGACCAATATAATGAAAAGAGCACTGTAGAGATACAGTCTCTTGAGGACAGGGGAAGACAAATACTATACTTAACAAAGAAAGGGGCTGGGGATTTAGCTCAGTGGCACCATGCCTGCCTCACAAGCACAAGGTTGTGAATTCGATCCTCAGTACCAAAACAAAAAAACAAAGAAAGATGTCAATAATCTAAATATGTTTGAAAAATTATAGGATGGCAATGTTGACTCATCAAATGACACTATCAGCAATTATTTTTAAAAACAAAAATTCTGAAGTTGTACTCTAAGAATGCAATAACTGATGTGAAAAACTCACTGGAAAGGCTGAAGAACAGGTTTGAGCAGACAGAAGATAAAAATCAACCAATAGGAAGATAGCACAAAAAAGATAAATCCAAAAGACAGTGGAAAAAAGAAGTGAACAGAGCCTCAGAAACCACTGAGGAAACATTTAGAAAGGTTTTTTTTTAATGTCCTGTTAACCATTTTCATTTTCATTTTTATTTTTATTTTTTGGTACTGGGGATTGAACTCGGGTCCTTGCACTTGAGAGGCAGGTGGCAGATCCACTGAGCTAAATCCCCAGCCCCTGAGAATGTTTAATGGGAATCCTATAGAAATTGAGTAGTCAAGGGAAAAAAATGGAAGAAATAATGGCCAAATACTCAGCTAATTTTATGGAAAAGATCATTGTATACATGAACAAATTCAATGACCCCTAACCTAGAGTAAACAGAAAGCAATCCCTTCCTAGACACTTCTGTCAAGCTAAGTTTTAAAAAGAGAGAAAATATTAAAAGTAGCAAGAGAAACAATGGCTCAGTAAACAATGGAACAATAGTAAGGCTGACAGCTTCCTTCCCATCAGAAACAATGGAGTCCAAGAGGTAGTGGGGTAGAATATTAAAGTGCTAGAGAAAACTATCACTCAAGTAAGAATAGCCTTCAAAATTATCCTTCAAAAAATGTAGATGATAAAATAAAGACATACACAGTGAACAGAGAATGAAATGCCGTGCAAGAAACACTGAAAAGAGATGATGTCAAATGAAACTCAAATGCACATGAATATAAAGCACCATTAAGAGTAACCATAAGGGATTACAAACATCAGTATAAATACATTTTTGTATGTTCTTCTCTTTAACTTATTTAACAAGCAACTGCATAAACTGCATTGGGCTCACTCAGGTAATCCAGGGTAATCTCCTTAATTGAAGGTTGCTAATAAGCAACATTAGTTTTGTTCATCATAACTTCTTGGTTCTACCATTTAGCATGACAGTATTCATCCATACATAATACATAAATGAAGGTGTGATGGCTTTTTCTTCAATAAGACTTTGTTAGCACAAACAGGCAACAGGCCAGATTTACTCACACGTCACACTTTGCCAACCCAAGCTCAATACGTGCATGATGGAAAAGCTGCCGCTGCAGCTCAGTAGAGCTGGGGGCAGAATGTGCCTGGCTGTACAGGCACCGAGGGAAGAGCAAGGGGGTGGAGCTGCGTGGGAACACAGTTGCGGTATGTTACTGGGATCAGCATTCATCCGAGATAGATTGTGACCACGTGTATATTTAGGACTGAGAAAACTGGAAAGTATACTGTAAGGATCAAAGGAGTTGACACACAGTAATTTTATGACAGGTAAGGGAAGGACACAATACATGAGATATAGAGAAAAGAAATGGTAAAATAATAGACACAAATCATTTCAATAACCACATTAAAATACATTAAAACTGAAGGAGAAGGCCCGGGGATTTAGCTCAGCGGTTCTGCTGCCTTCCTCGCAAGTGCAAGGTCCCAAGTATAATCCCCAGTACCAAAAAAAAAAACTAAAGGAGATACTAGTAAGTGCCCAATAGAATGGCTGAGTTTCAAAATACTAACAATTCCAAGTGATAATAAAGACTACAGATAAAAGAAGTTTCACACTCCTACTTAGAATATAAATGATCACAACAGCTTTAAAAGCCATTTGGGAAGTACCTTCTAAAAATTAGATGTGCATAATCCTACACAGTTAGTAATTAATCCCTTAGTATATACCCAGTGTTGGTCAGATGTACTCAGATACATTCCCAATAATAATATGGAGCAGTCTTCATAATAACTCCAAAGTGGCAACACACAAATGTGACTGACTGGGGAATATATCAGGGCAAATGACTCTAATGAAATGCTGTATAACAATTAAGTGACATCCAACTACACTTACAAACATGAGGGAATTTTAAACATGTTTCATATAAAAAGCCAGACTCAAAGACTGTGTATGGTCCATTCGTAAAGTTTGAAACAGGAAAAATAAAGCTAAACTGGTGATAATTAGGGATGCAAGCTTAGTTGGTGGAGCTAGAAAGGCTCAATAACCTGAAAGTCAAAGTGATATCTGGGAAGTGAAGAATGGGTAATGGCTGAATCATGAGATGCTAGGGTGAATGTGGAGGTGCCGGCATCTATTGTGTTCAAGAAGATGATTACTATTTTTGATGTGGAAATCAGGAAGCATACCAAAAGTTACAAGTGCTCCAATAGTAATTAAGAAAGAAAGTTAAGGTGGGAATGGGGCAGAAATAGGACTCAAGAAACTTTAAGGGCTTACTCTATAAACATCAGTACACTGTGTGTTTTTAAAATGTGATTTGTAAGAAGCCGATTTTTTTCCAGAGTCAACAACATGATGATGTTTCCACGCCTGCTACAGAGGAGGCTGAAAGTGCTTTGTGAAAACCTTAGAAAGGCAGGATTTTTACTGATGCCGATACCTGATGTGGGTGCTATGATATTTTGGTATAACAAAGCTGCTGCAAAACCTGCAGATTTTATGCAAAAGAAAATAGAAAACAAGTTGAATTTTTCTCCTCAACATTCAAGAAATTTCTATATGCACTTTTCTAGGCTCCAAGGAGAAAGCTTTTTCCTACCTAAGGATGTGATTATTACAAGGAAGAATTTGTTATCTAGATAGTATGAACAGCTGTCAACATCCCACAAACTTTTATGGAGCACTCTAAAACACACTTTTTCTCTAGAGTGCAGGCTAAAGACTTCAAGTGTGATGTTGTGTAACTCATAAGAAAATATTGTCTCCCTATGAGAAAAAAAATCATATTTCACATTCTAAGTTTGTCAGCGGAACTAGCTTTTCCCTTAACAAAGTATGGCAAAGGCCACCAATTCAGAGTCGCTCATTGTTCCTTGACTTTCACCGCTCCTCATTAAAGTTCCTTTCTGCTCCAGAAGTCTCTGCCTTCTTTCTTCCTCGTTCCCTCCCCAACTTCCTACTTACCATTGTTTGGATCATCTGTCCAATTACTTTTCAAAGCAAACTTCCTTTGCACAAGAAGTTCCCAGGAATCTGTTCTGAATTCAGTTGTTTCTCTTCTAATATGGAACATTGCTTCGGAAAGCTTTGCTCGGGGATATTATCATACCAGTGAGTACACGCAGCTCTCTTCAATTGTGCTGCGGGGTTTTGTTTTTGACTGGGGACGGCTGGCGGGGGGCGGGGGGGGGTATTCTGCTGCCTCAAGCTGTTTCAGCACTTTTTATCAACTATTGTTAGGAATTTTTGATTCCACAAATGTCAGTGCTTAGCCCATTTCGTTCAATGCCCACTGTGTGCAGAATTCAATGTGTTCTGGAGTGTCAAAGATTAATAAGACACCTGACCACACATTTCTGTTTTGTGGAGGAAACAAGTAACAAATCAAGCTTCTGTGATACATTAATTAGCAGCAATATGAAGGAACAGAAATAGGGCAGAAGAATTAAGATTCCTTTTGTGAAATAAAAGTGACAATGTTTTATAAAACCTTTGAGCTGGGGATTAGTAGTTTACCAAGCAGATTGAAATATGTGATCCAAGTGACAGAGTTGCATTATTTGTTGGCCAGTAGGTTTAATAAGCTCACAGGCCTGGTTTTCTCTGATGTGGCTTTGTATCATGTATCAGAGTTGGGAGGACATTGCAGATAGAAGGATCAGCTCATCGAAAGTGTGGCAGAGAGAGGGCAGAACAAGATGGTGGAGTAATCCGGGGATGCCCTCACTCCCACAGAAACATCAACATGAACAACGATCTACACATAACATACCTTCTCAATGGCTAAGGAAAACAGGTAGAAGAACACAGCACCTGGTAATGGCATAGAAACAAAAGCCACATCGAAGGGAGTAGGAAAGACAGCTTCAGATTACCTGTGTCAGCCATCCCCCAACCTTAGGCAGTTCGGTGTGCAGAGACACTGTCTACTGTGGGTGAAGAGGAGGGAAATATGCACAAGACTTTGCCTTGAACCCCAACACTAAGCCTGCCACAATGAAAGCCAACACTGAGCAGACAGTCATGAACCCTGCCTTAGATAAGTACCTGTGGACTGAGCCTGGAGATCTCCCCCAGCACCGGGAAGTAACCAGTAGCCCTGGCAACGTACGCTCAATTTACAGTCCACAGCGCCAGCAGCAAACTGCAGCAGCCACAGACTTTAGGCGAACCTCAGAGGCAGACAGGCCTCACAGCAGCCATAGCGCTTCAGACGCACCTAACACTACCAGCCTCAGTGACCATGGGATTCCAGCCTGACATGCACTGCACTGGCCATAGTGGACTCAGGCTTGGAATATCCCTCAGTGCAACAGTAGACCCAGGCACAGGGGCCACGCCAGAGAGTCTTCCAGGGATGTCTGGTCAGGCTGATGTTTGAAGAGTCCTTCCAGACAGAAGCAGTCTACCAGGCTAGAATAACTGCTACCAGTGCACAGGTTATGGCCACAAGGGTCAAGGGCAGCCAAGGAGCTATGACATCACAAAAGAGTGTGCCAGTGACACACCCTAAAGAAATGAGCGTGTGTGAACAGCATGAGAAAGAATTCCAACTAACTGTTCTAAACCAGCTCAGCAAACTTCAAGAAAATATGGAGCAATGATCCAAAAAAGGATCAGAAAATTAAACATTGAAATAATGAAATCAAACAAAAATATTGCAGATAATTAAACTGAGTAAAATAAAATGCTACAGAAAGTGGCAATAGCAGAATTGATCAAGTAGAAGAAATAATCTGTGAATTTGAAGGCAGGTTGTTGCATGTAGAGGAGAAAAATGAAAAAGAATGAAGATTATGGGTTTTCTATTACAGTATCAAAAGCAAATACTTCAGGTCTGGGGATTTAGCTCAGTGGTTCCACTGCCTGCCTCACAAGCGCAAGGTCCTGAGTTCAATCCCCAGTACCAAAAAAAAAAAAAAACAAATACTTCAGTCACTAGGGTTCAAGACAAAAAAGATAAAACAGGATAGAAGCTTATTTAAGGAAACAACAAACTTTAAAACTGGAGAAAGATATTCAGGCACAGGAAGTTCAGTGTCTCCAATCATACTCAATGCAAATGCAACTATCACATAAAGGATGGGAAGCAGAAACGAAGCAGAGGGTCCTGAAAGCAGGAAGAAGAGAGGAGAACAACAACCACCACCACAGACTTCTAAGCAGAAACCCTACAGGCTGGATGACCGCAGGATAATACGCTCAGAGTGCTGCAGAAAAAGCACCAACATGAGCCCATGACGCGTACGAGAGCCAACAGCTGGCGCATGCACAGATTCCAGCCAGAGGCAGTAAGGGTGAGAAGCAAAGGAGACCTTTCATGCCCAGAAGAATCCAGTACTTTCCCATTGCCTGACCCCAAAGAAGTGGAAATAAACAACCTACCTGAGAATTCAAAATAAATGTTTTAAAGCACCTCAGCACACTCCAAGAAAGCACAAGAAACAATGCACTGAGCTCAAGAAAACAATAACTAAAAAGGGAAATTTAACTGAGTTAGAATTCAATTTTTTTAATTTAAAGCTTAAAAATCCACCAACAGAATTGATCAAGCAGAGAAAAAAAGGATATCTGGGATGCTGATACTAGGTTATTTGAAAATATACAGTCAGAGGAGAAAAAAGAAAAATACTGTCATATACAGGGCTTAAGAGACAGCAGCAAGAGAACAGGCGTTCACATTATGAGAGAAGAAACAGACCGAGACTGCCTATTTAAAGAAATAATAAGCCACCTTTTTTAATCTGGAGAAAATATCTAAATATCCAGGTGTGAGAAGCTCACTAATATTCATTCAAACCGAGTAAGGCCACACCCAAATGTAATTAAACTGTAAAAATAAAAGACAAAGACAGGAGCCTGAAAGCAGCAAAAAAAGAAAATATATCATATAAAAGGGAGTTTGAGCAAGGATAACAGCAGATTTTCCAGCAGACAAGGAACAAGCCAGGACAGAGTGGGACAACACAAAATGATGAAGGGAAGACAATGCCAACCAAAAACGTGATCCTGTGAAGCTGGCTTTCAGAAATGCAGGATTCCCAGACAATAAAAGACAAGTGTATTAATCACCCCATTACTGTTCTACAACAAAAGGAATTCTCTCAGCCAAAAGAAGAAGATTCTACTTATTAAAACAAATATACATGAAACTCACTGGCAAAAGTAAGTACACAATCACTAGTCTAATACTATACTGAGGGAGTGTAAATTACATCTTTAGTAGTAATGTAAAAAGACAAAACATTAAAAAATAATGCTATAGGGAGGGATGGAGCAGTTGAAGGGGGCCAGGGAAAGGGGGAAAAATAAGAACTAAGAGAGATTATGTAAAGGTGCAAATTTCCAATGATGAATGTCATTATATTGTTTTGGGTTTTTTGTTTGTTTTTTTTCTTGGTACCGGGGATCGAACTCAGGACCTTGCGCTTCTGAGGCAGGCGTTGGAACCACTGAGCTAAATCCCCGCCCCAAAGTCATTATATTGTATACCTAAAATGCACTAATAAAATAAAATTTTAAAAAATAATGCTACAATCATTTGTTATGGAATATACAGTATAAAAAGATAAAAATTGTGTCACCAAAAACTTAGAAAATTGTTGGAATGGATTAAAAGTGCAGAGTGATTTTATGTGATGAAAGTTACAATTTTATCAATTTAAAATACCCTGTTGAGGGGCTAGGGATTTAGCTCAGTGGTTCCGCCATCTGCCTAGCAAGCCCAAGAATCCGAGTTCGATTCCCAGTACCAAAAAAAAAAATGAAGAAGTAAAATACCCTGTTGTGTTTTATGCAAATCTTATATTTTGTGTGTGTTGTATCTTGCTAACTGCAAAGCAAAACCTACAAAGTATGATTGAAAAATACAGTGTAAGTTAAAATTTTTTCATTTAAATTTTCATGTTTAATTTTTTTTAACTATTGCAGTAAAAGACATTACCATGAATCTCCCTCAAAATATTCCCCCTTGCTTCAAACACAATTTCAAAAACAAATTTATCCCATTGACCTTGCCACTTTCTGAAGCAGCTCTGGAGTCCTCTTTCCTGAGTGTCTTTAGTTGTGCTGTTGGGGCCGCCTCAATGTCCAGAACTGATTCAAAACCTTGACCTTTTGTGGTCATTTTGACTTTGGAGAAGAGCCAGAAGTCACATGGTGCCAGAGGCAGTGAATAAGGTGGATGCGGACACAGCGTTGTGTTCTTAGGAGCCCATTTTTCCATTGGATGGTGCTCCGAAGCAGCTTTCACTGTATTTTGTATCACACTTTGTAAAGAGATGAGAAAGGATTTGGATGATTTGAGAAGAAAATGTGGCAAGAAATCATTGATCAAACAGGAAGGTGATTAAGAATGAAGTTTGAAAGATAGGTAAAGCCAGCTCTGCCTTATTGGCCCTATCAAGATTTCATGTAAACAGAGAGAAATTTCCAACTAAAGAGATGAGAAGGGGGAAGAGGTTTTTAAGACAGTGAAAAGTCTAGAATAGCACCACCCAATAGAAATATAATATGAGTCACATGTGTAATTTCAAAGTTTCCTAGTAGCCACCCTAAGAAAATAAATGGAAAATAAAAGGTTAATTTGAATAATTAGTTTGTAAAATGACCTGGGTCATCTAAACAAGCAGGATGAAAATTCTTGAGATACGTTACAGTCTTTCTTAAGTCAAGTCTTCAAAATTTGGTGTAGATTTTACACTTCCAACACACATCGATTCAGAGTAACTACATCTCAGCCACTCAGTAGCCAAACATGACTACTGACTGCTTTATTGGAAATGTGGGTCTTGAAGTGTCAGCAGAATTCACAGAAAATGTGCCCCCATTCTCCCCACCCAAGAAGTCTTTCCAGAAAGACTGAACAGGCTCTTCGAGAAGTGCAAAGCTGGGTTACCGGTCAAGGAAGCGAAACCCTGTGAAGAGCCGAGTATATGCCGGGGTCCTGCACAAAAGAAGGCAGAGTCCAAAGGACTCCCCCCCCCCCACCTCAGCGGGCAGCTTCAGTCTCTCCTTTTTTGCTGGGTTATTCTCACCAGCATATAAACGTGTTAGTATTTCTCCTGTAAAACAAAAACCTTTGGACTCTACTTCTGCCTCAGCATACGGCTACATTTCTTTCTTTCCTTTAAAAGCAAAATCTGTTTGTCTATCTGTATTGTCCCCAAATGGTCAGCACCTCCCACCAGCTCTGGAACCCATTCTAGTTAGGACCCAGCCTCCACCTCTCTTCGGAAATGACTTCTGCAACAGCAGTGACCTCCCTGCTGCAAAATATGAAGCCAACACCCTGGCCCTCCAGCAGATTCTTGCCGTCAACCCACGCGCTCCTTAGCTTCCTGGACTCTGCCAAGTTGCTCACCTTTCTGAACAAACCCCCGCCCCTAGGCTGCACCCTGCTCCTTTCCTGGATGTCCCGACCCCACCGGGCGAGCTCTTCACTGCTTCTGCCAAACGGGACACGCAGATCCTGCTTCAATCTATCACACAACTTGAGAGTCACCTGGCACCTCCTGCTGGCTGCTCCATCCCGCACTGGCCTTCGCAGCCACCCTGTGACTGTCGTGTAAACTGAGGCGCTAGACCATGACCTTTGAGTCGCTCGCAATTTTCTACTGTGCCAGACACTGCGCTCTTAACGTTTAGAGGCTTAAAAAGGGGGTGGAAGAGTTAAACAATCTGAAAAACCTGTTGTCACCCAGTGCGGACAATGTGTCTAAAAGTGCTTTATATGTTCCTTGGCCTATTCGTCTGGATTTCAATCTGTATCTATGATAATTGACTTCACAAGGCCAATTCCCCACAGTGAATGTAATCACTAAGTACTGCAAACATGTACTGATAAAAGTCAAAAGAATAAAAATCAATTTTTTAAAAAAAAAGAGGGCCGGGGATGTAGCTCAGTGGTGATGCCACCTGCCTCCCGAGCGCAAGGTCCTGAGTTCGATCCCCAGTACCCAAAAAAGAAAAAGAAATAGCTCTCCCTGGTACTGGCTTCACGGAGATGACCTGTTGTTCGGATGTCTGTCAGGACCAGATTCTAGCAGATCTGAACCTGACTCAGAACCTGACTTCAGTCAGAACGCCCAGAGGCGCCCGGAGGTGGGCGTGGTCTCCAGGGTGCGACCAGCAGCGAGGGAACAGCACAGCTCTGGCTTCGCGCGGATCCCTCCCCGCCCGGGAGAGGCCAGCTCGGCGCTCTGCTCCCAGGCCTCCTGCAGCTCGCGGCTGGCCCGCGGCCCCGCACAACCGTGGGTGGCGTTGGGACCACGCAGGCGATGCGGGCTCTCGGAGGAGGGTGGGCAGGGGCTTCCTCCAGGGCCTTAGAGAGCTGGGGCGAAGGGCACTACCTGCAAGGTCACGCCCTCCTGGCCCTGCGATCAAGTCAGTGAAGAAACCCGTGGCCCGGTGCGGACCGCACCGAGGACAGGGGCTGCAGCACAGCTTCCGCTGGAGCTGCGGTCGGTTTCTTCTGTTCGCTTCCCAGTTACAGCGCTGCAGGGGTTTCCTGCTGCAGAGAAAAGAGGCTGGGAAAGAGTGAACGCCACGGACGAGGTCACAGGGGAACTGGTAAGATCCGAACTCGAGTCTGTTAGACTCTTTCCGCTCTACCTTCCTGTTACAAGTTCCTCGTTTCCGAGCGTCAGTGAACATCCCAGGGGGCAACTTACACCTTAGCAAGTCATGGTGCGCATAAAGAGAAAGAGAAGACTCTGAAGACGAGATGTGGACTCGGGACGTGAGGAGAGGCGGTGGCTAAGGGGAAAGCCAGGGCCCTGAGGCAGCAGAGCCTGGGGAGGGCAGCTGAGGAGCAAGGCCATTCGATGACTGAACAGACTTTTCCGCTGCCCGAAATACAAACTAGCTCTCACTGGTTTGAGCAAACCTGGACTATTCATTGGATTCTTTGTGATAGATGCTCGTATCTTTACATAATGTAATGCCAAAGGTCAGGCAGATTTCTAAAGGAAGCTGGGCTAGGAGTTGGTACCATGGAGGGGGCGCGGAGAGGGGGGTCCGGGATGTAGCTCAGCGGTGCCACCGCCTGCCTTGCAAGCGCAAGGTCCCGAGTTCGATCCCCGGGACCAAAACTGAAAAGGACAAGAAAAAAAGGTGGGGAGCTCATTCCTTGTCCGCCTCTGTGGCTCTCTGAGCGCCCTCTAACGCCCTTTCTCCACCATCCCGTCCGCTAGTGTAGAGCAGGGCAGGGCCTCCGCTCCGGTGTTTGCGGCTCTCAGCGCCGTCCAGCCTGAGCAGTCTGGGAAGAGACTGCGGCCCCTGTAACACAAATCCCCCAAGTGCAGCAAAGTTAAGGAAAGTGTCTTGCAAGGGCTGTCCTGGCCCAGCGCGAGGGATACGTTTGCCTTTGTTCCAACCAGCTATGATCTAGGGCTCATTTCCACAGATATTAAATATGGACGCTAGAGGGGATCTCTAGGAGTTATACAGAACAACAAAGGTCATCCACAATTTTAATGACAGAAATCTGTGAGCTATAATTCTTCATGGATTGAACACCCCTTTATTTTCCTAGCGGCCCCCAACGTGAAGCCCACCTGTGCACAGTATAACGTAGAGCACTTCACCGCCCAGCCTGCCCTGCAGCTGACCCGGGCGTGTGACACAGACTCTTCCCCACAGGCACCCTTGAACCAGGCTATAACTCAGAAGGTAGCAACAATGAGGAGTAGACTTAGCCATGGTGGCCAAAATCCACTGTTTTCTGACCTGGGTCAGCCACGCATAGTAGCAATTGTACCCTAAAGGTTAGCAAGTGAGCAAAACATTTTGAGAAGTACATGTTGGATTTTGTCAAAATAATAATATTGGTGGTTTGGTAAGCAAACATGTCCTGGGGGACTATAAAGTATGGAAAATGAGCAGTGGAGAGCTAGACTCCCTCTCAAGTTTAGGTGCCTTGTCCAAGGCATCATTAATATTAACTTGTCTCCATATTTTCTTACAGAAAAGAAAAGCCATTAATCTCCTCATCTCACTGTTGTATCTTAGTGAAAAATGCCACAAAATCAGATACATATCAGAGAGGAAATGAAAATATTGGGGGTAAGAACTAAATGCTACTTGAATGAATGAATAACTACAGTGTCACAGTTTCTAAATTTCCAAGGGAGGAAGCTCTATCATGGACTTCCCAAATGTAGCAGGGTTAAAGAAAGTGTCCTGCAAGGGTTATGTAGCATCTATTTTTTCCACCTGTGGCCAGAGCACATAAGCTGTATATTAAAGTTAAATAAAGTAAAAATTATGAATCTATCCATTATTTTTTAAAACTCAGCACCATTACAACCTGTTCTTAATTTTAGAAAATATGCCCAGAGCCTGAAATGGATAGAAAATCTCTTTTTCTATCTATAAATAATTTTAACTCTCAGCTGATTTAACACTAAATGCAATGGTCAGATTGTAAGAACTACATTCACAGGCAGCTGCAGGTCACAGGTCATTGTGGACAGTGGTCACCATAGCACTGTGCTTGAACATGCCACCATTCTCCAGGCCATGTCATTAGCCACAGCGGGTATCCACCTTTTCCCACCAGATGATTCTATTATCCATCATGCTGCTGGATGATAGACCACATCAGGAGTCAAACCGGCAGTGTTAAGATTCACTGTAGAAAATTCCAAAAAGGGCCAGGGATTTAGCTCAGTGGTTCCACTGCCTGCCTTGCAAGCGCAAGGTCCAGAGTTCGATCCCCGGTACCAAAAAAAAAAAGAAAGAAAATTCCAAAAAAATCAAGGGCTAGGGGGTGGGTCCTAGAACTAATAAGTGAGTTCAACAAGGTCACAGGATACACCATCAATATACAATCAATACAAACAATGTCAATAATAAAAATGAATTGTATTTCTGTATGATAATAATTAACATGTAGAAATTGGCATTTTAAATGAAATACTATTTGCAATCACTCAAAAAATTACTTAGGTATACATCTAACAAAAGATGTACAGGACTTATAGTTCTAAAACTACAAAATACTGATGAAAGAATTCAAAGTAAGTTACATAAATGAAAAGATGTTTGTGGATTACAAAACTCAACATAGTAAAGATGTTGCATCTCCCCAAATTGGCATATAGATTTGTCACAATCCCTTGTGATATCTTTTGTAGATGTAGATGTTAACAAGATTATCTAAAATTTATATGGAAAGACAAAAGAACTAAAACATCTAGTTTTTTGAAAAAGGACAGTAAACTTGAAAACATTACAGTACTCAATTTTAAGATATTATGTAGCTACAGGTATCAAGTGTGATATTGTTCTAGCAAGAGACACACAGAAAAATGAAACAGAGCACAGTTCAGAAAGACTGTACAAACAGAGCTGGGTGATTTTGATAAAAGTAATTCACTGGAGGAAGTGAAGTGACGTTTTCTCAACAAACTGGATAGCCATTGGTTAAAAAAAGAGAGAGAGGGCCAGGGATTTCGCTCAGTGGTTCCACTGCCTGCCTCGCAAGCTAAGGACCCGAGTTCAATCCCCGGTACCAAAAATAAAATTAAATTAAATTTAAAAATAATAAATAAATAGAGAGAGAGAACTTATATAAAAATTAATTCAAAGTGGATCATAGATACAAATATTAAATGCTTTCAGGAGAAAGCATAGGAGAAAATGTTTGGTGTCTAGTAAGAAGTTCCAGACCTGACACTAAAAGCAGGATCTATCCATCCAAGAAAAAATCTGCACTTTTTATTTAGACACTATTGTTTTAAGAAAGGCTCTGATAGGAAGATGAAATAGGATTCAGTGTGGGAGATAATACTTGCACACCACATACCTGACAAGGGATTTACATCTAGAATATTATATTTTAAAATCCTCAAAACTCAGTACAAAAAACCCACAAATGATCCAATTTTCAAATCAGAAAAAGATATAAAAAGACAGTTCACTGAAGAAGATATAGATGGCAAATAAACACATAGAAAAAAAATACTGAACATCTTAGCCACCAAATAATTGAAAACAGATTAAGATCAGCTATTACTGCACAACTGTTAAAAACTACTAACTTCAGAAACAGTGACCATGCCACAGGCTGGTCAGTGAAATATAAAAATGGTCCAGCCACTCAGGAAAAGAATATGACAGTTTCTTTAAACACCAACCATGTGCTTACCACTAAACTCAGCAAGTATTCCCTCCTAGGCATTTATCCCATTGATCTGATGCCTGCAGAGACAGTGACATAAGACTGTCACAGCATCTCTGTTTATAGTAGCTCTAAACCAGAAATTTCAACATGCCACTCGTGAAAATATAGTGACTGATACCATAGGAGGCTACTCAGAAATGAAAACGGAACAAACTATGTGGATGCATGCAGCAACTTGATGGATCTCAAGGGTATTATGCCGAATGAAAAAAGCCAATCTCAAAAGATGCCTAATAAGTTGTTCCATTTATATAACATTCTGAAAACAACAGAAGTCCAGATGGAGAACAGAGTAGTGACTACCAGGAGTTAAGGGTGTTGAGGGAGCATGACAGTGAAGGCATAGCACAGGGGCAGCTTCATGGTGACGGAATAGTTCCAGGTCTCAATTATGGTCGGTCACGTGCATGTGGCACACAACTGTCCACGCAACACTATACCATGGCCAGCTTCCTCCTCCCGATACTGCACAGTAGTCGTGTAAGATACAGTGGTTCTGTGGAGCCGTCACCTGTACTCACCTTGGCATTTTCTTGATGCATGTTCCTTCCGAGAGTTAGACTGGAACAGGAAATGATTAACAACCGTATTCTTCTCTCCCAGGCCATACAAATAATGAACGGCCTGATTACTCAGTTCCTGGGGACCATCTGGGGGTACTTGCTCATCTCACAAACCACTGCGCTGCTGTCAGTGTATGTTCCCATTGTAACCGTACTGGGATACCTGGTTTGGTCATCTTTATCTGTGAGTAAATGCTCTAGCTCCTGATAGTTGTTCATTCACTCCTTGATTGCATTTGATGTCTATTTGTGAGCCAGGCAGCAGGCCAGAGAAAGAACACCAAAATGCACAATCCCTGTTCTCAAGCAACCCACTCTTCCAATATGAAAAATACTTTAGATTCTTATCAGTGATACTCTTTCCTAATAAGAGTCCATTTTGGTAAAGAGGCACTTTCTGCATTAGCGGCAATGGTAAGATGCCCAAGGGGCGTTTTGAGAAAACAGAAAATGGTTGGTGACTGTCCCATTGCCCACATACGAGTAGCATTTATTTTGCCAATGAGACAAGATAAGAAAGCACACTTGCTGGGGAAATGATGGGAGATGCAGATCTTTCGTTAAAAAAGGAAAAATGAAATCTTTGCGCCATATTGGTCCAAGAAGGATTTGATGAAATTGAACAGAGACTTACAATTTTACTTTGTCCTGATAAGGTGCCCGTGTCCTTAAATGAGGATATTCTTCAAGGAAGGCTATTTGGTAGGTGATGGGTCACTATCCCCCATCAACTCCCAAAGGAAACTCACAGTAATAATAATGATGATGAAAATTCATTTGAGACGCTTGAGTACATCGCAAACAAAACAAAGAGCCCAGTCCTCGTGGAGGTGTTACTGTAGCAGGAGGTCATATACTAGGAGATGATAAGGCTATAGAAGAACAAAAAGATGAAGAATAGGCTAAGAGGACTGAGATTTCTGGGGAAATTTCTGGTAAAGGGATACAGGTGATTGTTTTAAATTGTACAGTTGCAGTAGGATTATGAAAAAGTGACTTTGTTGCTAATCTCTGTTGGATAACACAACCCTAGAAAACCCATGGCCCTGAACTCCAGCATCTGTCTCCTGCTGGCAGAGATTCAGTTGACCAAGGCTGGAATTAGGCAGAATTGACTTCAAGCTACAGTCTGGCTCTGGCTCTGCTCCATGTGTATCAGCTCAGGAGCTACAGGAGGCATATTCTTCTCAAGAAAGGCGAGACTGTAAGAGGCAAACCTGTCTACACAGGAACATCTCAAGCCTCGGCTTGGGTTACGGCCACTAAAGTCTCAGCCAAAGCAAACGGAGTGGCCACGTTTTAAAGTGAGGGGCAAAAAGCATAGTTTAAGTAAATACACAATTTTCTTAGAAGTTATATTGGGATAAATATTAAAAATCGCCCTGGCTAAAGTTTCAAGTACTATATTTTAAAGAAGAGTGGTGGTACTTCCCCATCAGGATGGGACAGTCTATCCCTTCTTAAAACTGGGTGAGACATTGTGTGACTTTCTTGGACAAGAGAATGTAAGAAGCGCGCCTTCCGAGAAAGGGCAAGACAGCTCGTCCTCAGCCCTCTCAAGGTACTTACATTGCGGTGCTGGGCCAACATGTGAGGTGTCTGAGGACCTCTGGGCATAAACGCTCAAGAAAAGACTGAGCAGAAAGACCATGCAGGGAAGGAGATGCCCTGAGGAGCTCCAACTCTTTCCATCTATCTTAGTAGAACTATTTGAGCCCGCTTTCCCCAAGTACAGCCCAGCCGTGGGAGTGAGGAAGACTCCAGGTGACTCCAGCCTAGCGTCTGTAACTGCATGAGAGACACTGAGCCAGATCATGCAGCTGTGCCCAGCTCCAGAACCATGAGGTGCTGTAATACGTGATTGCTGTTGTTTTATGTCACTAAATTTGGGGAAAACTTATTTCAGGCAGACTTTTGTCCATTCTCTCTCTCTCTAAATGAGTTTTATCTGTTTAAGATACTTCTACACCTATTCTCATCACATTTTTTATCACTAGGGGATGTTGGGCTTTGTCAAAAGTTTTTACCGTATCTGTTGAAGCGATCATGTGATTTTTATCCTAGATTTTTATCCTAGATTTTATTTATGTAGTATATTACATTTACTGATTTGCTTATGTTGAACCATCCTTGCATCCCTGGGATGAAACTATTTTGGTCATGGTGAATGATCTTTTTTATATGTTCCTGAATTCTGTTTGCAAGTATTTTATTGTGGGTTTTTGCATCTGTGTTCATAAATGTTATGGAAAATCTGGGCTGTCTGCTCAGTCACCCACGTATCCTGTGGACCGGGCCAGAGCATGGGCCAAAGATCTGTAAGTCTGCAGCCCACACTTGGTGGCATGGCTGGCCAGTGTCTGCATGCTGCTGTTCACCCTAAATGCCTCTGAGCAGATCAGAGGGGGCTGGGTGCACAGGGACTGCATCTGCGCTCGGGGCTGTGGGTGCCCAGCCTCCTGCTGGTCCTTCCAGTGGTGCCCTCAGACTCACACCCCTCACACCACAAAACCCACACAGCTGAATTCACACCCCAACCATTGCTGTCCCACACTGTCCAGCTGCCCTTCTGAGATTCTCCCAGCACACAGCTCGGGAGCTGAACCAGGAACTGGAGCCTTTCTCCTGGGCCAACACTATTAGAATGAATGCCCCCTTCTTCCCGGTATCATCATGGCACTTGTATTTTGTAACTATGGAAAACATGGGGATTTTCTGAGGTTAGGCAGAGGGATTACTCAGCATGCCTTCTTCCCCTAATTCAAGTCCGTTTCCTCTTTGTTCTACCAAAGCAGAATGGAAAAGAGCTCATACAATGGCTTTCCAACCCAACCCAACTAAATCTGTTGTTGTGGACAAATATTGCCAGGAAAGTTGTGAGTGCAGGTTGCTTCCAGCCATCCATCTTCCAACCTTCTTGTTTTTTAGTTTTCTTCCTTTTAAGTAAGACATACATACATACATACATAAAAATCCGAAGTCTTAATTGTACAACTCAATTGTCACAAAGTAATTATGTCAATGTATTAAGACCCAGGTTTAAAAAAATTTTCCATCACCTCTGAAGAAACTTTCATGCTCTTTCTCCTAGCCTAACCCCTAACTTGACTTCTAGTAGCATGTGAGCCTTAACCTTTTTTATTTATAATTTATTAATGTGATATAGACATCTCATTAACAAGAATGGATCTCACCCGGAGTTGAGCCAAGACACTAGACACAAAACAGCACACATCATGATTCTGCTTACACAGAGTTTAAAAACACTTGTGTCACTTCAAGTCCGGAACACTCTAGTGCTTCCAGTTTGAGGTGGTGGGCTTTGTGTGCACGCCTTTAGTTGCACACGTACAGATACATCTTTTAGGTAGGCACATAAAAGTGAAACTATTAGGGCTTAGATGATACACATGTTCAACTTTAGTACACGATGCTAGGCATTCCCAAGTCCTTTTATCAGTTGACCCCCTTTTAGCAGATCAGGTGAATTACCATTGTTCCATGTCGTCAGGAGAACTGGGTATTGCCAGTCTTCTCTATGTCAGCCGTTTTGGCCAGGTCCTTTGATTTGGTTTTGTTGTTGTTGTTGTTGTTGTTTTTAGTTCTTTTAATTTGTAATTTTAGTTTGCTGACCAATGACTTTGAGTACCTTTTCATTCATTTGTGGGCTATTTTGACACCCTCTTTTGTAAAGTAAGTTTTTGTTATGACACGTGTACACATTTCTTCACATGTATCTATTAGGTTGTCTCTTTTTTGCATGCTGATTTGCTAAATTTCTTTATGTGGTCTGGCAAAAAGCTCTAAGCATCTTTTCTATTCTGCCAGTAGCTTCTCAAGCCCTGTCACAAGTGCTGGGAAAATATCAGTCCACTGGTAGCTGCAAAGCTCTAGGCTGCCTTGAAGATGTCTTTCAACTAAATAAGCTCTTTATTTTAGTTTAACCTCATAAAATCTCTGCCTTGATGGACAGCACTTTCTGTATAGAGTCAAATAAGTCTTTTCTTTAAGCTCAGCAGACATTTCTGTGTTCTAATCTACAACCTTAATCCTTTTACCTTTTTTCTTTTTTTCTGGTACCAGGGATCGAACTCAGGACCTTCTGCTTGCAAGGCAGGCAGCGGAACCACTGAGCTAAATGCCCAGCCCTATCATTTTACCTTTTCCATAGAATTTGTGTTATGTGGTTCTTACATTTAAATGTGTAAACTGAAGCTTCAATGTTATCTGAATGATGTTTTCTATTAATAAAGTATTTCAACATTATATTAAATGCACTTGCATATGAATTGGCCCAGACATATATCATTGAATAGTAAATACCTTCGTTGGAAATATCTTCTTGTGATTCACCATTTCAACGGCCAAAAACCAAGTAGACTTGTGACACTTCTCTTGTCATAGTCACTTACAGGTGTCCCTGGAATCCATTTCCAGGCGTGTGTTACAGTAGTGGCCAGAGACATCACCGCTTTCCCCCAGCTCTGTAAACAGAAAACTCTTGAATTATTTCAACAATTTTCTCAGGGTCCCACAGGAAAGCCGAGATGATGTTTGTCAGCACTGCAGGGTTCTCTTACTTTTTAAGTTTTATACAGACACAATGACTGAGTTTTCACAAATGTTGTCTTTGTTTGCAGTTTATCTTCTCAGGCGCCCTTACAGTATTCGCACAGAGAAGGCCCACGATGTACACGGTAAGAGAATACCTGTGGCAATCCCAAACAGCTTCAGCTGGCAACAAGAGGAAAGTCAGTGAGGAGTCAGCACCGTCTCAGAGTCACTAGAAATCTCAAAATTTGGGGAGGTAGATATTTAAAATATTGTAAAAGGTTAGTTTCTGCATTTTCATCCACAATAAAAGTACACACTACAGTTACAGAAACCTTTGCTGGATTTCATTAGTGATAAAAGTGTACAGGAACTATTCAGGACAATTTAGGAAGTACGTCAGTAAGTTAGACTTGTGTGTCGCAAATTAATGCAAATTAAAATGTCAGCTGTGGCCGGGGACACAGCTCAGTGGCAGAGAAGTACTTACCCAGCATGTGCAGAGCCCTGGCTTCAATCCTCAGCACACAAGCAGAGAAGGTCTGCCGTGACTTGGAAGTGTGACTATCGTGAAATGAGCCAGTGTCTGTCACTACCGGCTTCTGTTTTCTGGCTTTTTGGCTTTCTCGCATGTGTAAGAACTTTTAACTGGAGGACAAGCGAGGCTGTGAAAAGAGAATTTGGGCGAGCCAGGTCCATGCACTGACTCCTCAGAGCGACGTGGTGGTTATGTGCTGCAAACATGGAGTAGTAAAAAATCGAAGAAAGAACTATTAATTGTTACGATTAAAACTGTGTAAGGTGTCGTGAAGAGTGTGGATTACATTGACCTCCGTCGGACCGTGTTGACTTTTGCGGTGATGGCCAGTGATGTGGAAGAATAAGAAGTTAGAATAATTATGTGTTAACACTAGGAGGCTGATACGTGGGATGGTGGAGGCAGAAATCTATGAAATTTTTATTCCCCAACAAAGGAACTAACTGGGAGAGCAGTAGAGTTAATTATTTCAGAAGACTATAAATTATTCAAAGCCACAGCGGAAACTGCAAGCCATCCCCCCAGAAGACCCACTGAAGCCCAGAAAGACAGAAAGGCCCGAGGCGTTTCAACCCGGGGCTGCTCCGCTCAGCCGCTCAGCCGCACGGAAGGGGCCGCCGCCCGCGGAGAGACCCTTTCTGCGCGCACTCCGGATTTGGGCTGAGCTCGCAGCTCCCTGAAAATTACTGTGCCCAGGACATTGTGGCTATTTGCTGGGTCACAGATCTCTGTTGACCGTGAAAACAAAGCGCTACCCCTAGGTGGCTGGAGAAATGCCAGTCTGCTGGTGGTGGAGCACCTGAATAAGGCTGTGAATTCGGGCAAATAACGCCCTGGTCAGAAAGGTGTAACAAAATTCTGAAAACAACGCTAAGAGCTTCGAGACAAGGTGGTGAGCAGAGGTGCCCAGAACTCGCTGCCCCCCCCCCCCCCGAGAGCCTTGATCACCAATCGGCAGCTGCGGCTGTGAGCCAAGGGCCCCGGAGCTCCGCGGAGGAGAGACCGGAAACCATGCAGAACCGGCCTGGGCAGAGTGGAGCCCTGGCTCCCCGGTGGGGCGGGCGGGCTAGAGGGAGCGTCCCGGCGGGCGCCGCTGCACCCCGACCGCAGCAGGGTCCACAGACACCACCGTTCCACGTGGGGAGCTTCCTGACCCAGAGACGCTCAGTATCTCCCCGGCCCACCGCCAAGACGCGTGCGGTCCCTGGACCGAGGGTGTGTCCAGGAAGACAGCCCTGCCAGCGACGCCAAGGAGGAGGTGCTGATGGACTGCCTGAGCCCGAGCTCACAGCACGGAGTGCAAGGAGACTCAAGAGACGCCAGGGGCTGCAGACGGTTCAATGGATTGGGAAGACAGTCATGCTAAGAATGAGGAAATTCAGCAAACAGATAAAAGCGACTGAAAAAGAAACAAACAGAAATGTTGGAAATTAGGACCTCAATAATTTTTTTTTAAAAAATGGTTGAAACCTCAACACCAGACTAGATCGAGCAGGAGAAAATATGTGAACTTGAAGACAGCCCTTTGAATATATCCCAGTCAGACAAAAGTAAGAAAAAAATGAAAAGGAAATTTATTAATAGAGCCACCAGAATGTATGGGAAAGAAATAAGTGAACAAATTTATGCATTTTAAGAGTATCTGAAAAAAGGGGAGGTAAAAGCATAGAAAATCTACTTAATGAATAATAGCTGAATACTTCCACAGTCTTGGGAAAGGTATGTATGTACATCCATGTACAGGAGGCCCGTACAGCCCCAAATAGATCCCCAACATAGCATATTATAGCCAAACTATCAAGAGTACAAAACAAACACAGAGCCCTAAGAACTGCAAGAGAAAAGAGCCATGTCACATTTACAGGAACCTTCATTAGGCCAGTAGCTTCCTCAGCAGAACCTCACAGTCCAAGAAGAAATGGAATGACACGTTACAAGTTCTTTTAAAAAAAAAACTACAAATAAATAAAACTGTACCTGTCAAATCTATCCTTCAGAAATGAAGAAGACATATAAACTTTCCAAGACAAGCAAAACTGACCTTACAAAAAATGTTTAGTTTTACAACCAGAAGCAAAGAAAAACAGCTACAATATGAAAACAAGTGAAAGTATTAAAATCTTCTAGAAAAGAAGGCGCACAGTGTCAATGTGGTAAACCACCAAACCACACAGATGAACATCAAAAAAGGAAGACAAGAACAAAGGAAAGTCAGCATAAACGAGAAAATTAACAAAATGACAGGCACAAAATTGTATTTATTATAATAGCCAGCTTTCCCACTGCAGGGACAAAATATCTGCCATACACCGTGTAAATCACCAGTATTGGTATGAAAGTTAAAAGACAAATGTATTCTGATACAGCAATAGTGCTGTGTAAATCTCTAGCATCATTCATATAAAGGTTTAAAGAAAAAGTATAACAGTAGCTCCAATAATTGGTTAAGGAACGCACCATACAAAAAGATGAGATTCACCCAGGCCAGAGAGTACCCAAAACCCCCCTTGACTTTAGAGTCATGTTCCACAGGTGGAATACAGCAGACTGTTTTTCCATTCACCTATTGATGGAACTTATACCGCTTCGTTCTGAGCTCTTACAAGCAAAGCTACTACGAACATTCATGCACAAGTCTTCACACAGAAATATGCCTTCATTTTTCCTGAGTAAATACCTGAATCTTGTGGTATATGTATATTTAACTTTTTAAGAATTTACCAAATTGTCTTCCTAAGTATTTGTGGCCTATTACACTCCTGCCCATCTACATCAGGAGCCAAAATAAATAATTTGCTTATTTTATTCTGATAAACTTTTGCCAGCAAAACCTCAGGTGAAAACTTACCTGCTCTGAGTGGCCTTATCGATGTCTTTGCTTAACAAGACTCTTTTTCTAAACAAAAATAGGTTATTTTGGAATGAGCATTTGTCCACATAACTAAAATTTTAGCAAATACTTCGTTTTAAAGACTGAATTACATTAATGTATAGTACTACAGTTTACTAAGCAATAATGTTGGATATTTCAGTTATGAAAATGAATGAATGAATGTTTTATTTTGATTTGGTTGTCTTTCTTTGCTGGAGATTTGTTCCAAACAGATCTTTCTCAAAGAGGAGGTGGATCAAGAAATGGAGGGCAAGGGGAACAAGGGGAGGGAAGGGCCTGAAAAGAGAAATGAAGATGTGTTACGCACATGCAGCAACTCCACACAAGGAATGTGAACATGACGTACCGCAGACATGAACTAATAAAAAAATGAAAAAAGAAACAATGCAATTTTAACTTTCTAAAATTATGGTACACCTCAAAAACTAACAAATTAAATGAGATCAACGGACAACGTACAATAACGATTTAGAGAAATACATGTTTTATACAGTGGAACAGGTTTCAGAATCTAGTGAATTAAACTCTCACACCTTCATCTATTTTGTATTAGAAACATGTTAGCGCAGACATGGGCAAGGAAATAAGTATGAGAGAAGGGTCTCAACAACAATATCATACTTACCACCTCCTGGCCTCAACTGTAAACAAAGGACAAGCGTACGGCAACATTATAGACAGACACCATGTGGAGTACACCACTGCGCAAAAACATGGCCTGAATACACAGTGAGTGCCAGAACCATGGAGTTCCCCACCATCCTCAAGATAAAACCCAAG
>NW_004624926.1:155916-194708 GCF_000247695.1 Heterocephalus glaber
AAAAAAAATAAATAAAGTCTATTTAAATGGCAACAACTTTTTAAAGAAAAATGCAGAATCTGTTCTAGATTACACAAGAATTACCTGACAGGTAATGGAACATTGATCCTGAGTTATATTCTAGACCAGAAAAAGGATTCTAGTGGGACAAATGGCAAAGGTAGAAGAAGGTCCTAAGTCTCACATCAGTGTTAATTCCCTGACCTTGTTAATAGCACTATGGTTAACAACCACATGTAAGAGATTAGCATTTGGAGAATCTTGGTATGGGGTATATGTGAATTCTTTGTACTTTATTTTTTCACAGCTATTACAAGTTCAAAATTATTCCAAAACACCAGGGTAAAAAAAATAAAGAATAGAGAATGCTTAGCCTATTTTGAGGAAGGTAGGTTATTTTTATTTTGGTTACCGTGTTTATTGGGCATACTTGCTGAAATTATCAGTATCTGCTACATACATAATGTGGTCATATATTTTAATGACTTCTTGATATTGAAAAATCTTCATATTCCTGGAATAATCCCTATCTGGTCATTTGAAAAACAATGAGTAATCAAATTATGCTATGAAAACCAAAAAAGAGAGAGAGAGAGAGAGAGAGAAGCCATGCAATATTTAAACTTAAGTGGCTAATTTATCTTACTAAGCATTATGGTATTGAGACACATCTATTTAACTACAAATACCTCAAGTTTTACGACAGAGTAGTACTTCTTTGTGTATAAATATATTTCTTTTATACATTCATCTGTTGATGGACATATAGGCTGTTTCCAAGATTTGACAATTACAAATTGTGCTATATGTAGTGTTTTTAAAAGAAGGAAGTCCTTTCAATCCCTGGTACCAAAAAAAGAGAAGGAAATCCATTGGAAGATTAATAAGACTTGAGAGATATAGCAATCAAATGCAGTAAGCAGAACTTGTGGTTCAAACAACCAACTATAAGACAGATTTGAGGCAACTGGGAAATTTGAATATAAATCAGGTATTGGATAAAATTAAGGAACTACTTTTAATTTTATTAGGTATAATAATAGCATTGTTTTTAAAAAATCTTTTCTCTTACTTATTAGGGCACATACAACATTGCCCCCTGGAATGCATGTTTCCTGCTCCATGTGAGATTGTGGAATTCATCATATTTTTCTCCACGTTTGACATTTTCCATGCTAAAAAATGAAATGACAAAGCTTTGCACAACACCTCACCCCACTCATCAGTAAACCCAATTTTATCAATCACCTTTCCCACTGCTCCACACAGTATCTGACACCTGCAATGTGGGGTGCATCTGGCTTGTGGTTTCAAGAGATTCAGTCAGTGGTTGGCTGGAACATCACGGTGGAAGGGCATGGCGAAGCAAACCTGCTCAGTCCCTGGCAGCTGGGAACCAGATCCAGGGGAACATGCTAGAGAAAGGGGATTAGATCATGGTACCCAAAGCCACAGCTCCATAATCCACACAGACATACTCAGAAGTGTGTTTTACTAATCCCCTGCGTGACTCCTAAGCCAATCAAAATGACAGTACTGCTCAGCTGCCATGCCAGTGTATTGCTTAGGGTTCTCTGGGGAAACAGAATTAACACACACAATCAGAAGAGGGAATGTGTTAGGCTGGCCTATGGGGTCAGAAGTTGGGTGGTCTACAGTGGCTGTCTGCACACCGGACAAGCAGGTACCCTATAGCTAGCTATTCTGTCCACAAAGCTGGAGGCCTCAGAAGAGGAGGGACCCCGGACACAGTCCCAGTAAGGGTCTGAAGGCTGGACGCTCCCTGGAGAGCCACAGGTGAGTCCCCGTTGAAAAGCTGAGGAATCTGGACTCTCATGTCCACCAGGGATACAGCTGCAAAAGACAAAGCAGCTCAGGCAGAATCGAGCTTGTAAGTCCAGGCCAGCTGCTTCCTGCTCCTTCTCCTTCTCATCCCATCCAGGCCGCCAGCCTGTGTGCACGGTCTGGGCTGGGTCTTCCCCTCAGTTTGCTGACCTGCGTGCCAGTCACCTCTAGAAACACCCCACAGAAAGATTCAGACGTGGGCTTTACTAACTTGCCGGGCACTCTGTCCCGGCTGTCACAGGCGGAGTCCTTCCTAGGGCCCTAGGCCTGCTTCTGCGCCCTCTCCCTGCCCCAGCCTCACCCCCTTCACCTCCTCGTTCCTCCTTCAGCACCCTCACATCCAGTCCCTGCCAGGCATCTTCTCCGTTCACCTTCTCCAGACTTTTGATCATGACTGCTCTGCCACGAGGGCTTCCCAAATGCCCTCGCTTAAATTTCACTTTCCCCACCACCCTGTCTCCTTTCTGTATTGTTAGCACAGTATAAAGTTTCCTCCTGGGCCTTGTTTGTTATTGACTTCACACTTCTTGACGCAAGCCTCCAAGGAGCCCCAGGTAGCTCACCAGTTCTTGTCGCGACTGTGTGCCCAGCACTGAGGACCAGGCCCGGCACAGGGCACCCAACGAACACTAAACTGATTAATAGCAAAACACCAAACATGGAAGAGTTCAGCAAACACTCTTCCCATCTATGACTCATGATTATTTGACGCGTGTTGGGGACAGCTGAGAAGCCCTGCAGATGTCAGGCTCGTCCTGAAGGCCTGTGTGCCCCGGATGTGTGGCGACAGCTCTGTGTGCGCTCCTGGGGGTCCCCCTTTCTACCAAAGAAGCTGAGGGCTGCGGAAGTGAGGCTGAGGGCTGCGCCCACCGCGTCTCGCGCAAGAGCAGTGGCCCCAGGGGTTGCCGGCCCTGCGCGTCTCCCACGGGTCTCGGGTGGGAAGGCGGGCGGTTCCTTGCTTGGCGACAGGCGGTGGTGTTGGAGCCGCGAGCCGATGGATGGCGCCGGGACAGAGGTGCGGGCTGGGGCGGGAAGAGCCTGGGGAATTAATCCCTCCTGGCTCTTTCTAGTCCCCGCTCCCCTACCGCTTACCCTGGTGTGCCCAACACTGACCTGGCTTAAACGCACAGCACCCCTCGTGTAAAGGTGCGTGGGGATTCACAGGACGAGAACACGAGGACACCGGTGACGTGGGGACCCGGGCCCACAGCTCCCCTCCTTCCTGCCCGCCGCAGCCTCGGACTCCGGGTGCCTGGGCAGCAGTGCCGCGTGATCGCCTCGGTGGTCACAGAGACAGACTCCGGACCACCGCAGAGGTCGGTGCCGGGATCAGTGAATTCGGGGCCTGCTCCTCCATCTGGACCCGGGCCAGGCTGTGGGCGCTGCCGGACAGCCTCGCCTTCCCTAGGGTTTCCTGAGCTCACCTCTGTCCCCTGTTTTTGCTTAAGCACCTAAGAATCCTAAGGACTCACAGAGTCATTTAAATTTGGTAATCATGAGGGCTGGGCATTTAGCTCAGTGGTTCTGCCGCCTGCCCCGAAAGACGCAAGGTCCAGAGTTTGATCCCTGGTCCAAAAAAAAAAAAATTTGGTAAACATGAATAAAATCTAACAGAATTGCCAAGAGATTAGCTATGTCCAAAAGAATATTTCAATGGATAGATTTTAAATATTTAGTTCAGGGAGATGTTTCATTTCAAAGACAACAATAATAGATTTCTCAGTGACTGAAATGCTGAATCTAAGAAAATCATGATGTCTATTTTTTGTTGTTGTTTTCTAGAACTACTTTCCACTCATTTTCTCTAATGGCCATGTCATAATTTGAATAATATGCCATCGACTCACATTATAGTGAAAGAAGAAACCAGAATTGTTGGGGTAAGGACTAAGTTTCACTTCAGTCAAGTTGGTAAATGATTTGATGTTGCAAGCTCCAGACATTTAAAGTCAAAGACATTGATGATTCCTCTATTTTAACTACCGATGAAAGAGAATGACTAAACTGAGTCCCAGCAATCCTGCCACCGTGATTTGTTTTCCCTTGGTTTTTGCATATCAGTGAAGGATTTGAAAGTAAATCTGCGCCTGGGTTGAACATGAGAGGGTGCGGTCAGGGGTTATTGTCAAAAATGACCTAGGTCACAGGACTTTGTGGCCATCGATCATCTCATAGCCCTATGGCCCTGACACACTATGCCACACTTATCTCAGGTAAGGGGATATTCTGAATCATTATTCCTATTTCTGTATCCCAACCAAACACGTAGCATGTTACATCTTTCTGTATCACACACCCTCACTAGCAGAGCATTGAGACAGATCAAAAACCAGGCCTGTAAAATAAAGTGTAGTTCAGGAAAGTGCCTATGATGGTTGGGTCCATCATCTTAGGATTCAGTATTACTGGTTGCAAAAGTGTCCTCCTACTTCATGGTGTTGAGAGTGAAAATATCATCAAAAGAAAACCACTGACTGGGGATGTAGCTCAGTGGCACTGCACCTGCCTTGCAAGCGCAAGGTCCTGAGTTCCATCTTTGGTACCAAAAAAAAAAAAAAGAAAGCCACTGACCCATTACCTGGTGGAGATGGACAGTCGAATGTGTCAGAGAACAGAGCCAGACTTGAGGGTGATGTATGCAAGACCAAAAAGACAAGATGGAGCAGGAGCAGCAGGGGTACCCAGTCACAGCTCTTCTGTCTAAGTTGAGGCCTCAGGCTGTGTCCTGATAGCCATGAGACACCCTCCTGTACCTGCAAGCAGCCGCACCTCTGCAAGTTGCTGATTCCTCTAGCAAATACTCCATGTACGTGCTACATGTAGAGATTCACAGCCCTTTCTTAGTTACTATCTTCTTCTCTCACCTTGACTCTTTCCCCGTTTTAGTGATTTCTAAGGCTGAACAAGAGAAGTAGCGGAGACCGCTGTGGTTCCAAAACATAAAAGCTAAACTCTTCTGTGCCCTTCCCGCTCTTAATTTGTAACTGTCCTGAAATACGATGTCCTGTGTAACTGATTATGACATTCTTTTCTTACAGGTTGCTCAAGTCATGGCTGGTCTAATACACTGTATTCTAGGATACTTGTGGTTATATTTATATATTCACCAATTTGATGGGTTTTCATTAGTCTACAAGCCTGTAGTCTTGGCATCGGGATACTCATTTTTGGCCTTCATATTTGTGAGTAAATTATCTTGCCAATGACCATTCATTAATTTAATCAGCATGTTTAGTGTCTGCTTCTCTATCCAGACAGTGTGTTAGCGGGACCATCTGTGAGAAGTAGGATACCTGCTGTCTAGGAGTTCATTCTTGTATCTTTGAAGCTATTTTAAATTGTTAAATTAACTTATAAACTTCTCCATACAAAAAGTCTGTTCAGTTGAGTGACTCTCAGGATACAAAGAATGGTTAGAGTCCCAAAAAGCATTAGAGACAAATGTTTGGTGAATGTTCACCTTACTTATAAAATCATGTTTCCCAGTATATTGGCCAACTGAGAACCAGGACTTAGTTACTGGAACCACAGAAGTAGCTTTTAAGAATAATTCAGCAAAATTAAGGATGCTGTTGGCCTGAGAGAAATTTGGAAGATTCAAGAGGGATTTCTATTCTGTCTTGCAGTAAATGGTAAAATATTCTACCTCCTTCCATTCTCTTGCCCACTTCTTATTATCTGTCTATCTCACAAAATTATATTAGTTCATTCACTCAGCAAACATTTACTGAATACCTAAGGATCCAGCTCTGTTCTAAGTGCTTCAATTACTACAGCCGTGAATAGAACAGGCCAGGATTAGAAACATGCAACCTACCAAGAATGATTCACAAAAAAACAGAAAATCTGAATGAAACAACATGAGTTAGGAGATCAAATTAATAATCAAAAAAGTCCCAAGATGGAAAAGATGAGGATCTGATGGTTTCACTGGTTAATTCCACCAAAAATACAAAGAATTCATGTCAATTTTTTAACTCCTCCTTAAAAAACAAAGAAAAGTAAATACTTCTAAACTCATTTTGTGTGACCAGCACTACCCTGATATCAAACCCAGAAAAGAACGATTCAACAAAAGAAAGTTTTAATACCCTTGGTGCACATCAATATAAAAATGCTAGCAAACCAATTTGTACAGGATATTAAAAGGTTCACACATCATGATAAAAGTAGGATTCATACCAAGAATGCAACAATGATTCAACACACCAATCTGTAAATGTGATGCATCTTATTAACATGATGAAGGATAAAAATCGTGTAATAATCTCAGTAAATGCAAAAAAACTTCAAAATTCAACAAACTTTCATAATAAAAGCTCAATAAACTAGGTATAGAAAGAATATTCCTCAATACAATCAAGGTTATATATCACAAGCCCACAGTAACATCATACCAACAGTAAAAAGCTCAAAACTTTTCCTCTAAAATCAAGAAAAAGACAAACACCCAGCATCACCACATTCTTTCAACATAGTAGTAAAGAAGCTAGCCAGAGCAATTAAGTAAGAAAAAGAAATTACAGGCATCTAAATCAGAAAGAAGAAAATTTGTCTCTGTTTGCAGATGACATGATCTTACACATAAAAAGCCTAAAAAATCCACCAAAAAATTGTTTAAATTGTTAGAATTCAATAAATAAATTTAGCAAAATTTCAGGACACAAGGTCTATGCACAGAAATCAGTCATATTTCTTTGCACTAACAATGAACTATCCAAAAGTAAAATCAAGAAAAAAAAATCCCATTTATAAAAGCATCAAACACTCAGCTTAACCAAGGAACTGAAAGTTGAAGGAAAAAAAGTTGAAGACACAAATCAATGGGCAGCCCTCCAATGTTAGCAGTTGGGAAGGATTAATACTATAAAAATATCCATACTGCCTAAAATGATCTACAGATAAAATCCAAGCACTATCAACATTCTAGTGACACTGTTCATAGAAATAGAAAAAAATTCTACAATTTGTATGGGACCGCAAAAGACTCTGAACAGAAAATACAATCTTAAGTAAAAAGAACAAAGCTAGGAGCATCAGACTACTTGATCCCAAAATTTATTAGTATGCCACAAAACTCTAAACATGATGGTACTGGCAAAAATACACAGACATGTACACCAGTGAAACTGAATAGAGAATCCAGAAATAAACCCATATGTGTACAGTCAACTGATCTTTGTGCCAAAATCATATAATGTGATCTGGGCAGTCCCTTCAATAAATGGAGGTAGGATAACTGGATATCCAGAAGCAGAAGAATGAATTTGGACCCTTATCTTATATCTCATGAAAAACCACCTCAAAATGGTTCATGGAAAAAAGACTCAAATGTAAGGTTGCAACTGTAAAACTACTAGAAGAAAACGTAGGAGGAAATGTTTCTTGATATTATTCTGGACAATTAGTTCTTCACTATGAAGCCCAAGCCCAAGCAACAAGAGCAAAAATAGACAAATGGGATCATATCAAATCAAAAAGCCTTTGTAAAGCAAAGAAAGCAATGAACAGTGAAGTGATAACCAGCAAATTGGGAGAAAATATTTGCAAACCACACATATGATAAGGGCTGACATCAAAAATATAAAAAGAACATCAGTAGCGCACAATAACAAGTAAATAACATGATTAAGAAATGGAACAAAGAATATAAATAGACATTTCTCAATGAATGCATACACATAAAAAATGTTTAGTATCACTAATCATTAGGGAAATGCAAATCAAAACTACAATGAGGTTATAGTGAATTTTATCAAAAAAACAAATTATAACAAATGTTAGGACTTAAGTAAAAGAAAATCCATGTATAATGTTGGTGGAAATAGAAAGTAATGTGTTTGCTATGAGAAAAGCAAGTACACGTGTTCTTTAAGAAATTAAAAATAGAGATACCATATAATCCAATAATTCCTCCTCTGGATATATATCCAAAAAATCAGTATGTCAAAGAGATATCTGCACCATATGTTCCTTGCAGTATTAGTGGAAGATCATGGAATGTTTTTCCTTCTCTCTCTGGCTTATTTCACTGAGCATAAAGTCAACTAGATCCATCCAGATTATAACAAATGGCAAGATCTCCTTCGTAAGGCTGATAAATATTCCGTGTGTGTGTGTGGCATTATCTTTTCCATTCATGGATTCACTAAGAACTTATGACATCAAAACAAGTGTGTTAGAAATACCTTTCCCTTGCCCTCAACCCAAGAGTCACATTACTCCAGCAACAATTTGCCTGTCTCTGTTATAGAGAACCATTGCATTTACTATTGGGTAAATTTTTCCCAGTGGATACCTCAAGTCTACAATGGGAATTTTGGTATTTCAGTCAAATTTATCTCAAACTTAAATACACTTTGACACTTGAGAGAGGTGTCAAGAACCTTCTTGAAGTTCTGATAGTAATTTGTTGGATGACCATGCAAATGCTGCATATTTACGTG
This sequence comes from Heterocephalus glaber, assembly GCF_000247695.1. The sequence continues at coordinate 164,208 of NW_004624926.1, forward strand.
CACCTCTTTATCCTCAGTATATCACATCAGGAGCTTTAGCAATAAGAGTGCAGAAGAAGCCATCCCCTTCACCGGTAAGTAAGACTGAGTAAAACCATTCCAGAGAAAGAAATTTAATTTCTCAAAGAATATCCAAAGGAGGAGATGTTGCTGCCTCTTGAGAGAAATCTCACCAAAATAGAGGTGTGAAATTTTTCTTTACAATATTTTTAAATGGATATACTTGAACAGAATGCTTTAATAATTTTATAAAGCACCAAATAATACAGAGTGCATGACACAACCAGCCGATTGAAATAGAAATTTAAATAAGAAATGGCATTCAGGTTAACCTATCAATTATGATAGAATCATCACACACATTCACTTATTGAAACAGAAAGAAAAGTGATTAGAATAATAATGTTTAAATTTCATTGAATGGCTTCTATATGCTAAGTGACTTATTAAACTTTTTTTCATATTATCTCACAGCAAACATTATTAGTTAGGTAATTTATACCTATTTCATCGATAAGGAAACTGAGATTCCATGAGTGTAAGCAAATATCCCCAGATCTAGGATTACATCTAGATTGGAAATGATAGAGCTGACCTTTGAACAAAGACAACTCACCTCCAGAATTCAAACACTGAGCCCTTGCTCAGGGAATGTGGCAGGAAAGACAGATGTGTCGATTAAGAAGGCTGAGGTGGAAGAATAAAAAGAGAGAACTGGGCAGGTGGTCATAAGATATGATCCAAGGACTTCATGAACCAGCAACACAAAGGCAAATGGCCCATCCTATTCATTTCGATGTATTCACATACCTCCCTTCATTTCCCTCCATTTCTTCTTGTACTTCAGCATTTTACTCTGGGGTTACTTTCCCTCTGGCTGAGAATTCCTCCAAGTATTTATTTTAGCACAAATATGCTGACAATGAATTATCTTAACCTTTTTTAGTTTGGAAACAACCTGGTATTGTCTTCATTCTGAAAGATTCTTAGCTATATACAGAATACCAAGTTGACCATTATTTTATTTTACTTTAGCCCTTTAAAAATGTCATTCCACTGTGTTCCGACTTCCAGTCTTGAAATTGTAGGTTTCTGTTCATCTTGTTTTGCTCATTTTAGCATGTTATGACTGTTTTTCTTTTTATTATTTTCCCTTTACCTTTGGTTTTCAACAGACTTCCTGCCATATTGCTAGGTGTGATTTGCTCTATGTTTCTCTTACTGGAAATTTGCCAAGTATATGTATCTGTATGGATTAAAGATTTGGGTTGGTATTTTCATCAATTTTGGAAAATTGTTACCCATGGTCTCTCCAAATATTACTTCTGCAAGACTGTCTACTCTTCCTCCTTCCTTCCCGGACTCAAATTATATGTTTTTTAGGTATTTCACTGTGTCCCACATTTCTCACATGTTTTCCTTTTTCTTTTATTTTTCTCTCTTTGCTTCAATTTTACTATTTCCTTTGCCCTTCACTCTGGGACACAAATGCTGCTTGTTGCTGAGTTAAACTCAGATAAAAAGTGCTGTGAAACTCAGTTGTTGAGTTCTCCAGGTCAATGATTATATTTTTCAATCCTGCAATTTCCATTTGATTCTACTTTTACTTTCTGAATTGTCTATGAAATTCTCTGTTCATCTATCTGCTCCAATGTTTTCTGTTTTTTCTTGAACATATTAGTTATTGTTATTTTAAATTCTTACTAGTTTGAAGTCCCTGGACTAGATCCCCTATGAAACTGTAAATATAGGGTTTTTTTCTAGTATTTTTAATATGGCCCTGGCCTGTCTTTTAAGGTGTCTAGTAATTTTTGATTGAGTGCCAAAGTGTTGGAAGGGTAAAGAGGAAGAAGGATTGAAGAATTAAGATATCATGTCGAGCTACAAACTTCCTAGGATGCATGTGAGCATTTTGTATCACAAAGTGTACCAATAAAATTAATTTTAAAAGAAATAAATGAAAGTACTGTGTGATCTCACTTGTGAGTGGAATGTAGTAAAAGTCAGATTCACCAAAACAGAAGGTAGATGGGTGGTTCTGGGGTTGGAGGGGAGGAAAGGGGGAGGTGGAGCTCAAAGGGCACAAGCTTGCAGCTCTGAAGGAAGAATCAATCAAGAAATCCGAGATGCAGATTTGTACTGTATACCGAGAGTTTGCTGAGAGTGTACTTGAAGGTCTCTCACTACAAAATAGATGATTATGTCAGGTGATGGAGATGTTTATTTGATTACAGAAATTGTTACAGCCTGTATATGGCTATCAGAATGTATTGTGTAATTTAAATATACAGAATAAAAAATAAAAGCAATATGCTCAAACTCATCAATAAGGGAAATGAAAATTAAAGCCACAAGGAAACACTGTCACAGTGTCACAACTGTCACCAGAACCGTTGATTTGTTGACAAGAATGTGAAGCAACTGTTAGCGGATGTTTAAATTTCCTCAACCAGGGCCAGGGATATAGCTCAGTGGTTCCGCCGCCTGCCTCACAAGCACAAGGACTCAAGTTCATTCCCCGGTACCAAAAATTAAAAAATAAAAAATAAATTTCCTCAACCAGCTCAGAAACATATCCAGTGGTGTCTTGCAGAGCTGAACATGAGTATAATCTATGACTCAGTAACTCTGCTTCTAGACATATGCCCAAGGGAAGCGTTGGCAGGCATCTTGTGAAAGAAAACGTAAGTTTATAGCCTCCTTTTTCATAACGGCCAAAACTACACACAACCCAATTAATTGTCTGTAAATTTCAGTATATTCACAGAGTGGGAAATTATACAGCAATGAAAAATGACCAAAACTCTTCCTGAATGCAACAACAGTGATAAATTTCATACAAACGTGATTTTGAGCAAAAGCAACACAGCACAAAACAATACATACTGCCTGATTCCATTTCCACAAAAGGAAAACTACACGAAGGCTTTGGAAGTCCACTAGTTGATTCGCTTGTGGAGAGACACACGTATCTTCCAGGTGCAGGGGGTGCTCTCTTGATGTGTGCAGTGATGATTCTCCAAGCGGCAGACTTGCAGTCCCCTAGTAAGAATGTTACACGTCAGTGTTTATTTTTGAAATTACCTCTGTGTGATCTATTACAACATATAAGAGGAAAAACATTGAAACTTGTCAATAGGTTCAGAAAAAGAATCTAATAAAATTCATACATATTCGTGATTTTAAAAACTACTGGTGATATCCTTTTGCTGATAAATAATGCTTATCAAAAGCTTGACGATGCAAACATGGAAGTGCTCATATTAAATCAGGCAATAAGAGAGGTAAACTTTCACTGCTACTGATCAACACAGGAATCTGACATCCTGGTTAATGAGATGGGGCAAGAGAATGTTATAAATTTTGGAAAGGAAGGACAAAAACTGTATTTTAAAATGATATCCATGGCTTTTCTGGGGCCACACAGTAATCTGCCTCTGTAGAGAACAGTGGATTTATCCATGATATCAATATTTATTATATTCTACTCACATTTATTGGCACCTGATTTTCTTCCCCATTAAGTGGTAGCACTTTTGTATTTGCCTCAACACAGAGCACTTAAGGATTTTGTGGTCAATGAGTGGATGAAATATGTGCAGGTGACCCCAGAAAGCCAATGAGTCCTACTGGAATCCTGGCAGGTAAACTTGGAGGTTGGGAACCCTTAAAGCAACATTTGTTTCTGAAAAAAATCTGAAATTATAAAAATCATTGTTAGCATACTTGTCACCTGTGCAAACTAATAGCTTCATACCAATATGTTTGTTCTGAAATGGCTTGGTGACATTTTGTATCCATTCCAGCTAATGTGCACCATAAGGATGAATGTCAGCAGCTTTATTTTTGCATCGTTTGGTCTGCTTCTAATTGTATTCAAAGTCACATTCTTTCTAGCACACAGAAAAAATTTGAATGGCCGCATGTGAGTACAAAGTTTTGCAATACTTTTTTTCACAAATCCCAATACTTTAAACTTGTTTATAAATAAGCAGAGATTGTTCAGCTGTCAGACAAATGTGGGCATGACTGAAATTATTAATTCATATTTGACATGACCACAAATACTAATGCCCTCAAATAAACAAATAAACAACTCCATCACCTCAAAAACCCTCAAGATGTCAAATTAAGGTTATTCCATAACACAGAAGAGCTTATACCTAGATTATTGTGACCAGTGAAGGATGTTGGTAAAGAAACATACACACACACAAAGCCAAATACAGCTAATTCTTCAAATATACATGGATCAAAGCTTCTCATAGACTCAGCATGCTAGATCAGTCTGGAGATCAAGATCTCCCAATCCCAGGAACAGTGCCTGGCATTTAATAGATGTCCAATAAGTGTTTGCTGAATAAATAAATGAATGGATGTTTGTTATTTAACTATCCCTTCAATACTGTTCCCAGATTTGCACATAAAATACTCCTGAGAATCAGAAATTGTAAAATCTCTGTACACCACAAGGAGGTACCACATCCTTGAATGGGCCACAAATTCACCTTTTCTTGACAAGTGGCTAACCATCTCATTTTAACTGAACCAGGTATACCAGGTGTGCAAGTTGAAATGGAAGAAAGATGAGTTTCTCAATCCTGGGGTCCCCAGTTTTTTAAGTCACTGAAGCTCCTATATTCCAGAGAGGGGCACCAGGATGGCAGGATTTCACAGACCTGGTAAAATTAGGACAACAAAAGGAAATCAAATCTTTTGCAACAAATTTAAATGATGACAGGATTTGTCTTAATTACTTTCTCATTGCCAAGACACAATACACAGTGCCCACAACTTAAAGGAGGAAAGGTTTATTTTGGCTCACAGTTTGCAGAGGTTTCACTGTATAGTTGGCTGGCTTTAAGGCAGGGAGACATGGCAGTGGCAAAGGAGAAACAGCTCGTGGCAGGGCAGCAGGAAGCAGAGAGATCAAAGGAGGAGGAGGGGGAGAGACTTTTAGGCCACGCCCCCAGTGCCCCACCTCCTCTACCAGGCTCCCCCTTCCTGACACCACATTGAGCTATAGACCCATCAGTGGACAAATCCACACTGAGGAGTACCTCACCCCCGTGATCCAGTCACCTCCCCAAACCCTCCAATGAGCACATGAGGCTTTGGGGAGACATCCAGATATTAACCACAACAGGATGGTTGGGCAGATGTTTGCATCCATTATTTCTGAAATCACATCACTGGTGTTCACGTCAGGAATACACTTAGTGTTTAGTGGTCTGTTATACACTGCAGGCGTAGTGGAGCAGGAAGGCTGGAGGGATCTCTACCTTTTTGGAGGTTTTGTATTTGCAGGTTTTAGAAGTAAATAAGAACACTTTAAATATTTATTGAGCAACTAGCTAATAGGCCTCCAAGAATATCACCCATATTTGCACAAACACAAAAGATAGCAAACAAAGGCTTAAAAGAAATCACAGTCCATTCAAAGCTCACCCTGACACACTCCCTGGAATCTCCTTTCTTAAACATTGTGACCGAACTTTATTGAAAAAATTAAGTAACAACAATGTTTGGAAGTATGACATGCCACATCCCTAAGCTAGGATAAAGACATAGTAAGAACAGAAGTTTTCAAGGAGCAGGCACAGTGTGGAAAAACCTTTAGTATGAGTTTTCTACTTTTAATACCTAAAAATGTATTTCATGGCCAATACTGGAAGGTGCCACCCTGGAACTCCATTAGTATTGTCATTGTGTACAGCGGGTTGATTTATTCCCAAATGGCAGAAATCTGAGACTTAGTAAATACAAGGATGCTCAAACAGTAGTAAATGTTTAAATTTTTTTTAATTTATTACAGTAAAAGACATATGGCTATGGATCTCCCTCAAAATACCCTCTTTACTTCGAACATGCTTAACCCATCATCCTACTCATTTCTGAAGCAGTTCTGGAAGTCCTCTCTCTTGAGTGTCTTTGTGAAGTGCTGTATGATCAAAAGCATGTTGAATACTGCTGCCGAGCGCCATCCAACAGAAAGGCAGCCTGGTAAAAACATGACTGTGTGTCCTCATCCACCTTAGTCACCAGATCTGTCCACTGGATCTGGCACCGTATGACTTCTGGCTCTTCCCTAAAGTCAAAATGATTGTGAAGAGTCATTTTGAATTGATTCAGGTCATCAAGGCACCCACAAGAGCGTAGGTAAAGACACTCACAACAGAGGACTTCAAGGTGGCAAGAATGACAGGACAAGTGTGTTCAAACCAAGGGGGAGCATTCTGAGGGGACTTCGTGGCAACATCTTTTTCTGTAACAATTGTTTTTAATTTTAAGTGTTCACCGTATTTTTCATTCACACAGCGTATTTTGTGTGCCAACACAGCAACCTCTGAGGCCAGAAACAACCACAGTCCTTTCCTATGGCACAGCAGTTTGGAAATTATGGGCCCTCATTTCTTTTCCTCCCTGGGGCCTCACATCATCCTGGACAACCGAAAGCTATGAGAGCAGCAGCACCAAGAAACTGCTGATACTGCGCACTTCAAACAGTGCTTCATAAACAGACCATTGGTTCTCATAAGAACTGGTTATCAAAGTATTCTCATGTACGTGTTATTCTAGACTGAAATGTGAAGCCATCTGTGATGGCACGAGGAGGTTAAAATTAAGTTAGCTTGGGCCGGGGATTTAGCTCAGTGGTTTCGCCACCTGCTGCACAAGCGCAAGGACCCGAGTTCAATCCCCGGTACCAAAAAAAAAAAATTAAGTTAGCAAATAGTAAGTTTCAGGTTCTGTAATACATCTTGCAAAGTGGGGTTTTAGTGTAGATTGAGCATTTATTCACTCTATAAATCAGAATCTCAATATTTTATACCACAAATCATGGTTGAAAATATTTTAACTGGAGTATTTTGGTGAAAATCATGTCCCCCAACCAACCTTAAAGAAATAATACTCTCCAAAAAAATCTGGATTTAAGGAAGATCATAGCTTTCTAGTCATTTTGCCAGGAAAACTGGTGATAAGATCAATCAAAACTAAAGAAAATGACACAGAAAACACATAAAATTATAAGATTAAAACAATAAAATCGAGAGACATTTACCCCAAATTAATTCTCTGTCTTTAAATCATTGATATCAAATATTCTTCCTGGTAATTCTCATTCAGTTTAACATGAGCAGCTGTCTATGGTGTCCAGTGATAATTAAAGAATGCCATTAGCATTTGGGAGGATGCCTGTCCAAGTAATGTATACCTGGGATCTTCCAAAAGGTATTCTCATTATCAGAACACCTTTGAGGGCCCAGGCAAGATCTGTCAGTCAGGTCTTAATTGCCTACCTGTCAAAGACAAACTCCTGCTCACCCTAACCCTCAGACATGTTCAAATCAAAGATTCTCGTAAGGGCCACTAATGACAATAAAGTCATGCAGCATAGTCTGTCTGTAGCCTGTTCCAGCGTGCAGAGAATCTAGACAGGTCATGGATAGTCTTCATGAATGCTGGCGTCATTATATGCATGAAAACAATTTGGCAGACTCTACTGCAAACTGGGTTTTGTGGCAGCCACTTTAATCATCCAAACGATGGGGTTGTTGTACAAACCAAAAAGAGGAAGCAAACTTAGTAATATTATATTTGCATTTTAAATGATATAGACATCAGATATTACAATTAAAAGATTCTATGTACATATAGTGCCAAGGGTATGATTTTAAATGTAGATATACTATCTGTAACTCTGACGATATTATGAAAATATACATATAAGAAAACAGAGCTCGTGAACTGAAGAGTCTGCCAAATTAGGATAGTAGACACCTGAGAGAGCGGAGGAAGAAGGAGGAAGGGAAGAGAGGGGTCTGGAGTCAAGTCCAGCATTCAGTGATACTAATGTTATTTTAACTTCTCCGAGCCTCACTTCTAATCAGGATAACAATGAGAATGCTGCCTACCATGAGGGGGTTCCAAGTGGACTCAATGATTAGAGCACACAAAGCATTTTGCACCCTGCCTAGCCATCTCGCAGGTGCCCGTTACGTGTCTGTCATTCCCATTATGACCACAGCACAGACAACCTCTGCACAATGGCACTGAGGGTACCGGGTGGTGGCCCTAGCGTTAGAGGGTGAGTTTTCCCAAGTTTCCCACAGTGTCCTATTGCCTTTGTATTTCTAAAGATTTTAGGAGGTGAAGATCTCCGAGGAACATGGATTCTCTTCCCGTGTTTAGCAAAGTGGAATGATGCCTTCAGCCTATTTGTGGGTCTTCTCCAGCACAGAGATGTTGCTGGCACAGAAAGCAGCCAACTGAGGGAGGCAAGCACTTCACCAAGGTGACCGCCACGTATGACTTGAGTGTTTCACCTCTCTGGCTTCTCTATGAACCCAGGTTAAGGATTCTCATCTCAGCAGGAAGTTTTTGTACCCAGAACTGCCCCTGAATGCTGAGCTGAAAAGGTCTGAACCAAAACTGTCTGTTCAAAAATGAAGAAAATTGTCTCTGGATAAGATTTTGGAATTAGGGGCGTGTATCCATCTCTCTAGGAGGCAGTGCTTCGGCTCCATATTGTTTCAAGCTCAGATCTAGGGTATCTGAAGGACAGTGCTTTGGAGTGCAGTCTGCTGGGTCTGTGGCCTCTGATTCCCAAGGGTCTGCTTATCCCTGTCACCCGGAGCCCAGGGGTAACGGAAAGTGATATGCTGGGAGAGGAGAGGGAGGAGGCCCTGTTTTCAGACCCTGCCAGCTATAGATGAGGCCAGTGAGACACCAGTGATTTCTTTGTCCACTCTGTCCACCTCCAATAGCAGTCTTGGAATTCTAATTCATTCACAGCTGACTAAAAGCAGGACAAATTTTGCTCTGCTGGGAGCGAGGGAATTAAAGATTCCCAATTGTGTGAGAAAAACGTAAGAAAATGTCAGGTCAGGTCATGTGTGGACATGAATAGAGGCGTGAACCCCACTGATTCCACACTTACCAAACTCTACCCCAGACCTTTGGGATACAAGTGCTAGGAATATGGGTGTCTTAGTTACTTTTCTCATTGCTGAGACAAAATAACAAACACCTCAAGTTAAAGGAGAAAAAGGTTTATTTCAGGTCACAGTTAGTAGAGGTTGCAGTCCATAGTCAGCTGGCTCTAAGGCAGGACGGTGTGGCAGAGGGGCATTGCAGAGGAGAAACAGTCCATGGCAGGGTAGGCAGGAGGGAGCAAAGCATCAAAGCAGCAAAGAAACAGCACCCTCTCCCTTTTATCCCTTCCAGGCTCCCTGCTTTCTGGGTGGCACCACTCACACCAGAGTGACCTTCCCATTATCCACACCCAGGACTATGATAAACCAATCAGTGGACTAATTTAGTAATCATGCACCCTTAATCCCAGTATCACACACCCTATTCAAGCGACCTTTGAAACTCCCCCCATCAGCACATGCGGCTTTGCGGGGACATCTAGATACAAGCCATAGCAATGGTACTCTGAAATAAAGGACAACTTCTCAAGGAACATTTACCATATAACTGGAACGCCATCAACAAGGAGCACAAAACTTTAGGCAACTTAACTCAAAAGCCATCAATGACCAAGAGGTAGAGATCTCAAAGCTCTATATTGCCTGTAATGACATTCAATCCATTAAATATATTGAGAAAAGAAGATGTTTTGACTGTGTAAAGAAAGATGTAGCATGAGGATACCAAGAAAAATGACTGAATCACAGCCCAATAGCACTTGAATAATGCAAAGGTCTTCATAAAGAGAGGGAAATCTAAACAAGGTGAGGAGCTTGCTGAAGTGGACACAGGAAGTTCACAGGAGGATGTGAACACAGCGTGGGGGCCAGGGTGAACTGCACAGGCACCTGCCTGAGGTGAGGCGTGGGAGGTGGAGAAGGGGCAGGTAAAAATGCAGCTAGGAGAGCACAGCAAAACAGCTCTCCAGACTAGGCGATTAGGGAGTGGCTCTCCATTCCTTGGCAAGGTGGTCAAGTGGCAGGTGCTGCTCATGACTACCACAGGAAAAGGAGAAAGAGCAGCTTTGGGTTCGAATATGAATTCAGCTCATTCTCCTATTTATGTCTTCTAACTGCAAGGCTGGAAATGTGTACCTGCAGTTTGGCGGAGAGGCCTAGAATCCAACTTTGGGAATTATAAACTTGCAGACGACAAACTAACCTTAGCTGTAAAAACCACTGCCCCATGCAGAGCCTGGGAAGCCACTGATGCAAAACACAAAGACTCAAGTGGCCGAAATGAACTCAAGACCTGGGTAAAGGGCAGCTCTGTGACACTAGAAAGCAAGCACTGGCCGGAGTAAAGTGGCCCAAGTTTTAGGTTGGATCCCTGAGCAGAAAGAAAGAAGAGTGCTCGGAACCAAAAGCAAAACAAACAGCATGCACACAACCAACGACTGAAGCCCTGCAGGGAACGGCAGTCCCTGGGTGCTAGGCCTCTCCGGGCTCTCTGTGGAGGGCTGGCCTGTGCCTGGAAGGAGGGGCAGGGACAGGAGGGAAGCTGCAGAAACACCAAAGAGAGCCATCCAGAAACTTCTGAATATTGACTTATGTTCTGTGAATTGCCTACAGTTCTATCGTCCACATGGCACTGCATAAAATACAACCTTATCTACCTATAATGAAGTCCTGAACTGCTTTCCACTTACTCTAAATTCTTCCATCACATGGAAGCAATTATCAAGCATAGCCTTTTGTTCTTAACAGTTAAGTTCTGTTCGTTTGACTTGAAAACTAAATGTGCATGTTTATTTGTGAGGTAGACAGCTTATGAAGTATGGTTGTCACGTTTCTTAACTAAAAAGAGAAAAGAAAAAGGGAAGAGGATGAAAGGGGAGGAAGGAGGGGGGAGGGGAAGGGAGGGAAGAAGGGAGGGAGGAAGTCAAAGCAGACGTGTGTCTTTCCTGGGGTAACAAACTCAGTGCTGTGAATGTTCCCCTTATCACCCCTCCAAGTGGCCTCTTCAATGAATGCTGTTATCAAAGGGTAAGCTAAAAAGAGCAAGGGCTGGGATTTAGCTCAGTGGCACCGCGCCCGCCTTGTAAGCACAAGGTCCTAAGTTTGATCCTCTGTACTGGAAAAAAACGGGGAAAAAATAGAAAGAGCAGAGGGTGACAAGCATCACCTCTGTGTTACCAGGAGTGTGTCCTTCGCCAGAGTCCCTGAACTGCTGGTTCCGAGTCCCCCACCAGGTCAGGGGCAGCAGGTAACTGGGAAGAGGCAGTGGAGTTACTCCGTGACTTAGGGCAAGACCACTTTTCAGCAGCGTTAATGACCCCTGACCGACCCTTTCCTTACCTCAGGTTCGTGGCACAAGGAGACCCTTCTTTGTTTGCATGTTAGAGATCGGAGACGACGTGACCTCGCTCCAGTATGAGAAAGTTGAAGAGTGAATGAGAAAGATCATCATTTTGCGCAAGATGCTTCCCAGAAAGTACCCGTTCCTGAAGTTTGTCCTGATGTTGCTTTTTCTCTCTACTCAGTTATCTCCTCTGCAAAAGCCACTCCCTGTTTTCAGTGTGTATGCTCTTTAAAGTGCTTTCTGCTTTGACACATAGAAACCTGTGCTCACTGCACGCGCACACAGCCGGGGCTTTGCGTGTTTCCACCTGGGCGAAGCTGGCACCGCCCTCGATGCCACGCACATTTCCTGGCCTCTCACTGTCCCGCCTCCTGCTGTTGCCCTGGCAGAGAGGGTCGTGAAAGCCCTGAACTGAGATCGCCCTGGCTGGGTGTGAAGGCCCCTGCAGCTGTCCGGACTTGTCTTGTGTGACTGAAACTCTGGGCCCTGCAGCCCTTACTAACCTGTTCCTCCCCGCGCCCACTTCTACTGTGCGGCTGGGGGTCCGACTCTCCTAGTTCCACACGGTGAGGCCTGCACTGCTCTCTGCGCCGCCTGCGGCTTTCCCTTCGCATGCACAAGGTCCAGCAGTGCCTCTCCGAGGGACGATTTCCTTGTGTGTCACCCAGCCTTTGTCCCACTGAGGTGTGTGGGGGCGAGCGCTGGGAGGACTCCACGAGTGATCGCGTGGACACGGGCATCCGTGCCCTCCCGTGACCGAGCCCCGTGGCTCTCTGAGCAGAGGGAGGGAGCGGGAGACACGGAGACACGGGAGACACGGCCACAACACGCAAAGCCACCGCCAGAGGGCGCCTCGCCCCCGGGCCGAAGGGAACCTCTGTCCCTAGGCTCCCGGGCGAGGGAGCACAGAGGAGGGGCGCGGCCGCCCGCGTGGGGAGCGGGCCCAACCCGGGGCTCGGTCTGCAAGGCCGCGTGGTCCGTCTGGGGCTGCAGAATCGCAGGAAACCACGGCGCGTTCGGGCCACGGCACCACCGGGCTGAGCGCGGAGTTGGCGGCCCGGGCGGGGGGCGGGGGGGGCCTCGCGGGAGCCCTGGCCACGTCCATGGGCAGCGCGGGGCCTCGCGAGGACGGAGGGGACCAGGGCCGCGGCGGCCGGTGCCGGTGCCGGGCGGGTCCGGAGGGTCCTGAGGGTCCTGAGGGCTGCGGACACGACCCTCGCCCTGCGCTCGGGGTCGAGAGTGGGGACGCCCGGGACGCCGCGGGGCCACCTGAGCTCAGGGCTGCCACCTGCCCCCGGCCTCCCCCGCGGGGACCGTTTCCCTCCCGGCCGGTCGTTGAGGGGCGGCTCGCGGTCGCCCCGCCTCCGTCGGGACGCAGACCTGAGGGGGCGGCGCCGTGGCCCGGCCGTGAGTAAGGGCAGCGGGAGGGGGCCCAGCCCCTGCGCGCCTCGGCGACCGGACCTAGGAACCGGACCAGACCTGATTTCCTACCATCGCTCCGCCCCAGGTGTCCCCGCCCCTAAGCCGTCCTCGCAGTGCGCACCGCCTGGACCTGAAGTCGCGGGCGGCGGGGTCTCCCCCAACGCAGGCCAGGCCGGCGGGTGCGGTAGCGGCCGGGCCGAGGCGCCGGGACCCACTGCTGCACCTGCGCCAGCCCCGGAGGGTCAGGGCCCACGACGGTGCCCGGCCCGAGTCCACAGTTACAGAGAGGAGTGATGCGAGCATTCGAAGCAGTGTGTGTGCGTGTGTGCGCGCGCGTGTGTGTGTGCTTGAGTCAGTGTGTGTGTGTGTGTGCACGCGTGTGTGTGTGTGTGCACGCGCGTATGCTGGTGTCCGTATGCGCATGTGTGTGAGTCAGCGTGTGTGTCCATGTGTGCGTGTGTGTGTGTCCGTGTGTGTGAATCCCGGTGATGGAACTGAATGTGATCAGAAACGGGTCAGAAATGGCCGGGTGTGGTTTGGAAACCACGCTGGGAAGGCAGGCAGAGGTGCCCTGGAAGAGCCCTGGTGGGTCTGGATTCTGCTTTCAACAGGAGTCTCCTCAGACAGAGCCCAGAACCAGCTCTGTGCCCGGATGCAGCAGTGACCTGGGAGGGCAAGGGGAATGTTCATCAGACAGCCAAGGAAAGCAGACCACTTAACGGGTTTGCCTAATAATCCCAGCAAAAGAAACAAAGCAGATCGTATGTCAGCTCCGACACTGGCCTTTGTCCACCATTCCTAGCCATGCTTTTTTGGATGTGCTGTTGGATTTGGTTTGCTAGTATTTTCTCAGGGATTTTTGCATCAAAGTTCATTGCAGATATTGATCAATAATTGTCTTTTATTTTGTAGAGTTTTTTTTTTTTTTTTTTTTTTGGTACTGGGGATCGAACTCGGGACCTTGTGCTTTCGAGGCAGGCAGCAGAACCACTGAGCTAAGTCCTCAGCCTATAGAGTTCTTGACTGACTTTGGTACCAGGGTAATGTGAGCCTCATGAAATGAATTTGGAAATATTGCCCTTCAGTTTTCAGGAAGGGTTTGAGGAGATCAGGTTAGTTCTTTAAACAATGGTAGATTTCAGCTGAGAAGCTGTGAGTTCCTGCCTTTACTTTGATGGGAGATTTTTATCAGTTTTTCTTTACTGATTGAATCTCTTCCCTTATTGTTTATCTGTTCAGATTTTCTATTTGTTAATGTTTCGGTCTTGATTAGTTTTTACAGTTCTAGGAATTTATCCAGATCTTCTAGGTTGTCTAATTTATTAGTGTATAATTCGTAATGACTTCTGTATCATCATTTATTATTTTTCCTTTCAATTCTGATTTCAGTTGAATATTGTCTCCATAAGTCTAACTAAAGATTTTTTTAATTTGCTTATCTTTAGAAGACTGTCTTATTGATCCTTTGAATTTCTCTGCTATCAGTTATAATTTCTCTTCTTTCACTTCTGATTTTGGTTGAGTCTTATTTCTTTCTTTTTTTCTTAGCTAGTCTAGCTAAAGATTTGTTGACTTACCTTCAAATAACTGGCTTCTTGATTTTTTTCTGTTATTTTTCTAGTCTCTATTTCATTTATCTCATCTCTGATCTTTATTATTTCTTTCCTTGTATTGGCTTTGACCTTTTCTCTTTTTCTACTTCCTTGAGATGTAAAGTTAGATTGTGTATTTGAGACCTTCACTTTTCTTCACATAGCTTTTTATTTCTATTACCTTCCCCCTTAGAAGTACTTTTACTATTTACTATAAGCTTTGATATAGTGTTTACATTTTTGTCATGAAATACTTTTTTTTACTTTGTCTTTTGATTCCTTCTTTAAAACATGGGTTATTCAGAAGCACACTGTTGAATTTCCACAGATGTATGAGAATTTCAGTTTTCCTTACTAATTTCTAGTTTCATATCATGATGGTTGGGAAAGAGGGCCTAAGGTAATTTCAATCTTAAATTTTTTTTTAGATTAGTGCTATATTTTGAATGTTTGCTGCATGAAGAGTGTTAAGTGACATCTTGAAATTGCAGGTAGGCCATGAGGCCTCCGCCATCCTGAATGGGTGGTGCTGTTGTGGTGGGAGCGAGCTCACAGTGGAGGTCAGCCCCATTTGCCCCTCACTTCTTGCCCTCTGTCCGTCCATCTGCTGTGGGAGGAGGCAGCAAGAAGGCCTCACCAGGTGCCAGCCCCTCCTCAGACTTCTGACCCCCCCAGACCATGAGCCAGTCCACTTCTGCCCACTGTAGATTACCACCTTGTGTATTCTGTGAAGCAGCACAAAACAGAGGGCGAAAACTTATCTGAAGGCCTAATTCAAAGTGTGTTCTGGGGAAGGTGCCTGGGGACGGGGAGCCTGAGAGAAGCATGCTCTCTGCTGCTGTATGTGTCTGTTAGGCCCATTGATCCAAAGCATAGTTCAGGCCCCAGCCCCGCTGTTTCTTTACAGATTTGGAGGAATTCTGGACTATATCTTCACTGCCAAAAGTGAAGCACTGAAATTGCCTGCTATTGGACGCCAGTGTGGTGGCATACGGCTGTAGTCCCACCACTCCTGAGGGTACCACTGGGCATCGTGGCACACCCCTGTCATCCTAGCATCCAGGAAGCTGAGGCAGGAGGATCACCATGAGTTTGAGGCCAGCCTGGGCTACTTTGTGAATCCAAGGCCAGACTGAACTCCAGAGAAAGACCCTGTCTCAAAAAAAAAAGGAAAAGAAAAGAAAAAAGAAATTGCCTACTGCTACTGTATTAATCTATCCCTGCTTCGGATCTATTAATATTTGCTTTGTGTATTTATATTCTCTGATGCTGAGTGCACGTACATTGCAACCGCTATGCCCCGTTAAGGAACGGACTCCTTTGTCATCATGTCATCGCCCTCTCTGGCTCTCTTACACTTCCCAAGTTCAGGCCTGTTTTGTAAGTGGAGCTGCCCGTGCTCTCTGGTTACTGTTTACGTGGACTCTTTTATCCCTTCTCCCTCAGCCTGTGTGTTTCTTTAAAGGCGAAGTGAGTCTCTTGCAGGCACCTGGAGTTTGATCTTGTCTGTTTTTTATTCAGACCCTGTATCTTTGGATCAGAGAATTTAATCCAGACAGACAGGGACTTGCTGTTGCTGCTTCAATCATTGTTTCCCATTCTGTGTTTCCTTTGTTCCTTTCTTGCACTCTGACTGTTTTTCTTTGTGGTTTGTTGAATCTTTGCTGTGGTGTGCTTTGATTCCTTCCTTCTTATCGCTTGTGTATCTATGATAGGTTTTCCCTTTGCAGTCAACATAGGCTTACATAAAACATATTCTCTAGACTGTCTATTCTAAACTGATAAAAACCTAACTTTGGCCACAATCAAAAGCTCTGTGTTTTTACTCCATTCACAATTCATGTTTCTGTTGCTATGATTTACATCTTTTTATACTGCTTCTCTTTTAACAAGTTAATGTGTCTCTAGTTATCTTTAATAGTCTGGTACTAGAATTATAAGGGTTTTCACACCACCATTAGGATAGTAGAGTATTCTTAATTTGTCTGTATATTTACCTTGCTAGGGAGCTTTACACTTTCATGTGTCTTCATGTTATAATTAGGAGCCTTCGTCAACTTGAAGAATTTCCTTTAGCATTCGCCATAAGGCAGATGAAGGCATGATGAGTTTTGTTTGTATGGGAAAGTATTTCTTCCTTGTTTTGAAGGACAGCCTTTTGGAGTGAAGTGTTCTTGTTTGGCAGTTACTTTGTTTTTCCTTTCGGCACTTAGACTGTGTCTTGAATTCACTGGGGGCATCTAATTCTCTACGTGGACAATCCTATCTTTGTCCAGATTTAAGATGTGTTCTGTTTTCTGCCATATGTGTCTTTAAATAAGCTCTTTCCCCGCTTGACATTCTTATTATATGAATGTCAGCTCTCCTGACAATGTCCATAAATCTCACCATTTTTCTTTTTTAGTTTTCTTTTCCTATTCTCCACTGACTGGATAATTTCAAATGATTTATCTTCAGGTTCACTCATTCACTCTTCTGCTTGGTCCACTCTGCTGTTCAAGCTCTCTTTGAAGTTTCTCACTTGTCATCAGCTCCAAAATTTCTATTCAGTTCTTTTTATGCTTCAATCTTTGTTTAGCATCTCACTTTATTCTTATATTCTTTTCCTGATTTCTGTAAACAGTTTATTTATTGTCTGGTAATTTGCTGAGTCCTTTAGAACATTGTTTTGAATTCTTTGCCAGGCAATTAGTAGATGGTTCATTCTTTAGGGCCACATGCGGGAAGGTTATTGTTTTCCTTTAGTGGTGCCACGTTGCCCTTGCTGCATATGCTCCTTGTAGCTTCATGAAGATGTCTGTGCATCTGAGAAAACGGCCACCTCTCCAGAGTGTAGGAACTGGCCTCAGTGAGAAAGCCCTCCACCTTCAGGGACTGCTGGGAGCTGCTCAGACCCTGGGGCACCCATGGGGGGAACGAAGGGGAATAAAGAGACACAGAGACAATATTCAAGATGCAAGGGGACTGGGAGGAGCCTGCCTCTGGTGGGCAGACCTGACAGTCTCCACGGTCGACCTGCTTTAATTGGCCAGCAAGAAGCACAGGGAGAGGGAGTCGTGCATCATTCATGGAACAATAATGGCTGAAAAGATATTTTGAAAAATAAGGCGCAGGTTAAACTTTTACAAGGGGAGTGTGTCAAAAGGGGACAGGTTCTTCCCTGTACCTGGATGCCTGCCCGAGTTAATAAGGAAGAGCATTCTTTTCATTGTCCTCAGTAGATGTTATCTTGTCGCGGGAGTACTGTGATTGTGAGCATTCCCCCCACAGCCAGAGAGCACACATCTTCCCATATGCTTTTCTGTTTCCCAAGGCAGGTCACATCGGCCTCAGGACTGTGGGGTGAAGTCACATAATCTGGTCCCCAATAATTCCTCACATAGCCTGGTTCCCAACAAGGGCTTGGTGGGGGAAGGGAGATATACTCATATACTGTGCACTGGAGCTAATGGTGTGGAACACCAAGATAGGGCAGGTGGTGACTCTAGATCCAGAAGGGTGCTGAGTCTCATTGGCCCAGGCAGCTGGGATCCACAGCACTGGTACCTGTGTAGATCCTGGTGACAGTAGTAATGGGAGCTCTGCATGAGGCAGTAGGGGCTGTGACTGTCTTTGGGGTCCAGAGGCCAGGCTATGGTACTAGAAGAAATGGAGTCTTGAGGCGACTGTGCACATACACACTCTGCAGATAGCAACGTTCGTCACAGAGGTCAGCTGCAGACACACAAGGTGGAGAGGGCGGGGGTCAGAGGCAGAGGCTGGAGCTAACTGTGGATGCACACGTGGCAAGGAGGTGGACAGCGTGCACGTGTACAATTCCAGAGGCCAGCTGTGGGCCAGGCTGTTTGCACCCACACAGGCAGCTACGAGGATGAGCTTGTGGTGCTCCTGCATGTGCAGCTGTGGGGCACATCATGGGTGTGAGCAGAAGGGTGAGAGTAGGAATGGGGTCAGGGCCAGCTTTACAGACAAGCTCAGCTGTCGGGCCAAGGCTGGTGGCATGCAGTTGCCAGACTGCACGGGTTACCTTTTTCTGTTCATAGCAGTGGGGTCAGAGCCTGCAGAAGAACCCAGGACCATTTGCAGGCATGCATGCAGCAACTACACTGGGTTCCTGAGATGGAAAACCTCCAGGGGCTGCCCCTGGGGTGGTTCTGGGAGAGGCTGTTGATGGTGTCAGCACCTGGAGAATCCAAAGCCCGCTGGACCCCAGCTGCATAGTGGAGTCTGTGCCTCCTGCTGGGGGAAGGGACCTCTCTCTCTGTTCTCCTCCACTTCTGCCTTCCCCTGTTCAGTCAGCACAAAGCGAGGCTCACCTCTGCTACACACAGGCACCCACAGGGAAGTGCAAGTGCTCTCACAGTCTTGAAGGGCCCCCCATTTCCTGAGAGCTGTCCTTCCCTCCCATCACTTCAGCAACAATGGGTTTCCCGATGTCTCCCTTCCATGTTGCCTTCAACGTTGGTTAGTGCCAAGGCGTTAGTCAGTGTTGCTGATGTAAAGACTACAAAACTTCATAATCACAAGAACACACATTTGTTTTCCCACTTAGTGGAGTTCTGCTCCACACCATGTGCAGCTGCGGGCTTTTTCCATGTGTCCTCATTCTGGGGTCCACACCAAACAGCGGCAGTCTCTGAGGAACTGTTCCTTTCACAGCAAGAGCACTGATAGGAGCTTACACCATCTTGGTAGACTGGCTCAGATCTGGCTTGTGCTGTTCCATCGCTCAGCATGGCACAGTGTCAAATCCAATGTCAGCAAGTGCACAGGAGCACTGAGTCCCAAGGCAATATGTGAAGCTAGAGTGGGAAAGGAGAAAGAATAGCTGGGGACAATCATTCAGTTGACCACAGCCATTTCTCTGAACCACCGACTACCAAAAGCCCTTGGAGAAAATACAAACTATAACCTCTTGCAACTCCATGAATTTAAGATGCAAAGCACTGCCTTTTGCAACAAGTCTTGAGATGCAGCCTCGGTTCTGGAACACTATGAAAATTCTCACCTGATGCTAGTTTTATAAGGGGAAGGGCCGATTTATTTTAAAGACGCAGATGTGTCTCCTAGACAGGCCTGAAAAGGCACTTGGAAGCTGGGGAAAATGAGCCAGCAGACCTCCTCCCCCGGGCACCCCTCCACTCTGCTTCCAAGAGGTAGAATATAGCAGTGCCACTGCTTCTCGTCCGAGAGACAGGCCCCATCATTATCTTCATGCCAACTGCAGGGTCCTGGGGACAGGACTGTCACCAATACAATTGGGTGGTTCCATTCAGCTGTGGCGTTTTGTAGACAGCAAACAGCAAAGAGGAGCCCAAACCACGGAGACCCCTACAGACTTGAGAGAGCAGATAGTACCAGAAAGGGTGAAAATAATGAGAGTAAAAAGCAACCCCAACAGTTATCTATTCAGTCTCCTTTTTTTTTTTTTTTTTTTTTGGTACCAGGGATCAAACTTGGGTCCTTGTGCTTGCGCAGCAGGAGACGAAACCACTGAGCTAAATCCCCGGCCCTATTCAGTCTCATTTAAAGGCCATGATGAGAGCTTGGGTCTTTCCAGGAAATGATTAGCTATTTAGCAGTGACAAATACCAGTGGGCTGAAGTAAAAAGCTTTTAAAGTCTTCCATTGTAAGTCTCTTTCTCAAAACTAACTCGTATCTTTTTTTTCTGTATTTCTCTGCAGAAAAGGAGTTCATTCCTTCTTTATAACTTATAAGCCATATCTTAGTTACGATGCCAAGAAGATATTTCATCAGGGAGGAAACCAGTGCCCTGGGGGTAAGAACTTAGTGCTACTGAGTTAATAAATAAGCACATTGCTTCTCACTAAGAAAACACTGAGCCCATTCACAGTGAGCTCCTCCCAGGAGTAAAGCTGGTGAAAGCGCTTTGAGGTGAAGACAATCAGGTACACATTACAGATCCGCAATCCATGCCTGGGTATTTCAACATTATCACAGCCACCCAGGGTTTCAGAAAAGCATTCTGAGGTTGCTGATGTTTCAGACGTTCATTTTCTGCCTTTGTTGGTAAACCTTGCTGAAGCAAAGCTATAGATCACAAATGATACAGATCCCAGAATGAAAAGAGGCGCTGGGCCCTGAGGCACTGTGCGCTCGGTGTGCTCTCCTGCTTTCTACTCAGGGGAGTCAGTCCCCTAATGCATCCCGACCTCCCTCTCACCCCTCCCCACGCTTACAATGCTGTACCCTTTCGTGGTCTCTACCAGCATTTATGGAAGCTTGAATTACATGGAGATCTAAGGCAGCAACGTGAAAGCCAGCACCAGGAAAACTCCCGATATATCATGGCTGTGAGCCTCTCAGGTCCCTGGGACCAGCCTGCGACACTATCCGACGTGGGGCCTGCAGACAGGGAAGCTCTGTGTGCAGTCAGGGCAGGGGGCTGCTGGTTTCCTCCCCGATCCCGCTCCCTGGGCTCGCTGCTCACCTGCTTATGTGCCCTAGAGGAGGTACTGGCACTGTGTTTGCGAAGGCGCGTAGACCTATCAGTAGTCATCACTGACCTGCCCGTGACAGCTACTGCCTCCCAGAGAATGCAGGCCGCAGAGCCTTTATTAGTCCCTTCTATGCCCCTGTGGGTCTTTCACTGAACACAGTGGCTTCACAGCCCAGAAAGGAGCTGAAAGGACAGACCATGGTAAGTGGGCAAACCACCCAAATGCATCTCGAATTTCCAATCCTAGTCTATCAGATCAAGGCAGACATCGACAATAAATGCCTGGCTTCACGTGGCCTTGAGGCTGATGTTGTCTTCAAGGGAGACTCATCTTCTTGAGTTTCTGTAGTGGTTAATTTTACATGGCACTTTGGCTGGGCCATGGGGGTGCAGCTATTGGCTAGGACATTATTCTAGTTATTTCCATGAATGTGTTGTGGTAAAGATTAGCATTTAAATCAGTGAGCCTTGAGAAAAGCAGCTTGCCTTCCATAAAGGGGATGGGCCTCATCGAATCAGCTGAATGCTACAAAAGAGCAAAGTCTGCTTCTCTGGTCCTGCTCAGTGAAAAGAATTCTCCATCAGACTGGCTGTGAATTTCATCCACACCAGCAACTCTCCTGGGCCTCCGGCAGTCTTCAGATGGGAACAAGAACACTCTCTTGGACTCTCCATGGTCTCCAGAGAGCCAGCACTTAAAATGGAACCACCCAGTCAAGCGCAGGCTCTCCGGGGCCTCCAGTCTGCCATACATTTGTCCTGTTGGTTCTGTTTCTCTAGAGAACACTCAGTAACACAGATTTCAGTACCTTGAGTAATTCTGGAGGACAGACGGAGAGTGATTCTGCGGGACTTAACAGAGATTGAATATTTAACCAAGCTACCACCGGACCTGAGCTGCCCACGTGAACTGAGTGTTGTCTGGCACACAGAGCCATAAGAGAGATGAAGGAAACTCTTCTGGTGGGCAGAAATTCAGGCAATGCCCCTGGTAGCTTATTCTGCTTGGAAGGAGACATGGCCAGATATTTAGCTGGACAGCCAGGGATTTAGAAGGACCTTGACTGGAAAACTTGTATCAAGGAAGTCCAGGGCAGAATCCCTGAATAGATATTTGTGTCTCCTTGTCAATGACCAACACAGGGCCACCTCAGCACAAAAGGACTTTAATGATCAAGTGGATATGATGACCTGTCCTATGGCTACCAGGCGGCCTATCGCCCATCTCTGTTCATTGCCAATGGAATCACAAGCAAAGTGGCCATGAGGAATTAAGGCTATGCACGAGTTCAGCAACATGGACTGCTGCTAACCAAGGCTGACCTGATTGCAGTCACTGCTGGGTGTCAAGTCTGCCAGTGGCAAAGACCAACACTCGGGCCCTCATATGGCACCATTCCCCAGGACGAGCAGCCAGCTTCTCAGTGGCAGTTTGGCTGCACTGAACCATTTCCATCATGAAAGAGCAATGTTTTGTTGAACTGTAATGCACACTTACAATGACTCTGCATTTGCCTTCCAATGGCCAGAGCTACCATCCATGGAATTCCATTGCCATGTCACTCTGCACACCATTGTTTCAGACCGAGCCAATCATTTCCTGGCAAAGGAACTGCAGCAATGATCCCACGCTTGTGGAATTCACTGGTCTCACTATATCCTTCATCATCCTGAAGCAGCTGGTTTGATAGAATGGCAGGATGGCCTTCCAAGGACTCCATCACTACCTCAGTATTCTGGACCCTCAGGGGCTGGTGGATTCTGTTTCTCTGGATTCTGTTTCTCTGGAGAACCCTGACGAATGCACTTTCCCATAACTGCAACACCAGAACTGGAACCAGAACTTGTAACCCCGTGGACCTGAAGGTTAAACTGATCTGCTGTAAATCACTTAATTCCACTTAAAACTACCTAAGTGTGTCTGAGAAAGAATGGGCATCAGAACATAAGCTGTCAAGAAAGAGCCTTAGAGATCCTCAGAGCTCATACTGCTCCTTTGAGTCATGTGTCCTCCCAAGACAAATAGGCTGCTGTCTTTTACTTAACTAGGACCAACTAGAAAATGGCATGTTCACAGTCCTGGAAGGCTGCTATGAAACAAAAGCAAATATTCCAATAAATGAGAAGGACCCCCCACCACAACAGGGGCTTGCCATTTCTCTGTCTCCTTCTGTTCTTTTCTTGCACATAATTCTTTCAACACTGCTTCAGAAGTACCAGGGTAACCTGGACATTCTTGTGACCTCTCCGAAGCCTCAGGTGTAACGATCTGTCATAGATTTGTCCTGCGTAATAATGTTGGCTCTCTCTTCTTGCAGGCTTCGCAAATAATGATTGCCTTGTTTCACTGTGCCCTGGGAGGTTTTTGGATTTTTTTCTTGCAACTGGAAGATGAGTCAGACAGTGAAAGTTCTGCTGCTATCATTGGCTTAGTCTCTTACTCGTTTTCATCAGCACTGTTTGTGAGTAAACAATGGTATTATTTATTTCTGGGTTTTTTCTAATGAATAAAGTAAATTACTGAAGTAACAGAGCGATAGACTAAAGTCCCAATCTCTAACTTAAATTGCTCATTTTAGTTTTCAAACAGATCAGAAATGTCTTTTTGACGTTTGTTGCATGTTTTGGTAAGCTCCTTGAAAGGCTGAAATGCAGATGCACAAGAGATGCTGCAGGAGACACTCGAAGATTAATAGAGGGTGGAGCTTTGGATATCTATAAAGCTTTTCCTATGCATAGTGAAAATCCAAAGGCTGAGATTCATGACGGGTAGGAGAGACGATTTTTAGAGAGGTTTTATAAGGAAAGAGAAAAGAAGAGACTTGAGGAACACGAGAGGAGCTTGGGGAAATTAAACAGAGATGGCTGACGTGGACATTTTGAGTAAGGGTGCTGTAGTAATTCCATGTGTATAATTGCCAAGGTACCGAGCAGGGACAGATCCCATCATTCAGGGAACCCCAAGTCCTGGCTTCCCCACAAGCTGCTCTACTTCACAGCTCATTCAGTCCAGAAGCGAGTTATCAGTCAGGGGCTTTTTAGGCACAAGCCAAGCAGCCCTGATAGCACAACCAACATTCCTATTGCAACAAGTTTCCAACTGAACTCAACTAAAAAGTTAATCTAAGATCAGATTCTCCATAGAGGTGAAAGGGCTTCAAGAAATCCTTACCCACCGTTCTGCATCCCTCAACCCAAAACAGGGTTTCAAGAGAGAGATTGGAGGGTAGCTTGATCCCTGTGCTTCGTGGAAAAGCCCCTGTGATGCACACGAACAGCCGTTTCACTCAGAACGGGTCCTAGCAGTCACTGCTCCGAAGGACAAACGTTTTGTCAGAGGCCTTCACACAGCCAGAGTCCTCGAGAGGAAGCCCTTTAACAACACAGGGACTCTCTAGAAAGGGCTGTCCATTCAAATATTCAAACTGAAACAATACAAAGAATCAGCATTACAAAGCATTTGGAATGGACATGAAGCCCAAGACATAGATAAGGTGTTTAGGTCAAAAATTAACCACAGATAATAAATTTTCAACTTTATATCTTTTTTGTATCAGGCAGCTTCCAAGCATTTCAAGTTCATTTTACCTAATTGCTGCAACAACCTCATGTGATAACAATTTTTTATCCCCATTTTACAAATGAGGAACCCAAGGCCTGGAGAATTTAAGTAACTCTTCTAGAATGACACGGCACTAAGATGTCAGAGATTTTTTTTAAATCAAGCCAAGGTGCTTCTGTATCCGTGATAGCATCTCATTTCCCAGGACTGAGAGTCCTGGATTCCTGACCCCTTTCTTAGTATAGTCCAGTCATCTTTTGTGACTGCTGCTGGCAGGTATCAGAGAAACCATTGGAGGAAAAATAAATTCTTGATATACCAGAAAAGATCCTTTTGAGCAGTACCAGCAGGTGACAGACAGTAGTGCTTAGGACCTGATGCTTGTAGAAGGAAACCCATACATCTTCCAATCAAATGCTTTCTAAAACCATCTTCCATGATGACATGTCCTCCACAGCATTATGAAAAGGATAGGAGTTCTTGCAAGTGAAACCTGCCATGTCAGCCATTGGGGATTATTTTCTAATAATCCCAGTCATGGTTCAACAAATAACAATCAAAACAGGTGAAGTGCCTGCTGCTCATCCCTCATAAAATCATTGGAAAATCTGCAAGCTCCCTATCGAAGGCCTCATCAATGACCGGAGACTAAAATATCTGTTCATTTCTGCAACCGAGAAATAGTGGTCCTGTTTCTTACAGATTCCACTAGAGATCACCACAGTACTAAACTGGGGTTCTTTGTGTTCCAAGCACTTTCTTCAGAAAACGCAGTGATTCTTTAGATACCAGGAATGCCACTGGCATTAGGGAAAAGATCTTACTGCCGGGATCATCGTTAGCCCTGGGTGTTCATAAACATTTGTTTCTGTCCCCAGTTCATCATGTCCGGATCCAGCACTGTGATCCAGAAAGTTCCTTCAAGATCACACAGGGTACGTTGGACCATTTGGAGCAGCTCCAAAGATAACAATGTTACTGGTGCAGAGTAGGAGATGTGATGACTTTTGAACCAACTTTTTTTGGCGGGGAGAAAACTTTTCCAGATAACTGAATGGAAAAGAATCATTTAGTTTTCATAAGGATGCATTCCAGACCATCCTTTCTGTGTGGGTGCTGGAAGAGGTTGCAGTGTGAGCGATAAGGAGACAGATGAGAAAGTTTCTATATAATAAACCATCTCAAGCTCTCTAAAGCGATGTCTATGACCAAATGAGACTCTGTCCTCAGTCAAAGCAGTGAGAAAGGAGGAAACATAGTTAGGGTAAGTTTGAAGGCCAGCATTTAACAATGGCAATAAGAAAAAAACTGCTGAAAAGAGAAAACCCAGATTTAGGGGCTATCATTAGAATGCAGACTCAGGGGTCCTTATATTATATCACCCAGGGGCGGCCCCTACCTTGCTTAGGGCTTTCCACTCCCACCAGCCCTTATGGGTCAGGTCACAGGTCTGGAGAAAACATACTGGATGGTGTCACACTCTGATTCCCTGACTACTGGCTGTGTGGTTGTAGGCAAATGACTTTACTGTGTGCTTCAATCGCATCTGAAAATATATGGGTAATAATAGTACCTGCCTCGAATTGTAAGGATCAAATGCATAAATAACCATAAAGAACAGCTCCTGGCACATGACAGCACTCTATGCTTATCAAAGCCTCCTGAGGAAAGCATGTGTGCTTTTGGGGGTTTGTGAAGGAAGAAAGTAAAGACTTTGTTTCATATTTCAAATGAAGCTCCGCCTTTGTTTCTCTGATAAAACAAATTCAAAGAAGCACAAGAGCTCTTTTGATCAAAAGCAGCTGGGGCCAGGGATTTAGCTCAGTGGTTCTGGTGCCTGCCTCACAAGCACGGGCTCCCGAGTTCCATCCCTTTGGCTAACATGTCCCAAAACATGTCAGTTAGTAAAACAGATTCTAGAGAATACAGCCCACACACAGCCCTTCCTCCCCAAAAATAGTACCAGAGGTGGACACTTCCCTTTCCCTAGGCTCATACGGTATAAAAAATGTTGGGCAGCTCTGTGTTTATTATCTGGGTATGATATACCATGCCCATGTCCCTCACCTATTCCTAGGATACAGCAGCAGTAGGCAGTTGCAGGTCTCCCCTCAAACCAGCCCAGCCAAGATTTTTTTCCCAGTCGAAAATATCAGACCAAAACCAAAAGCAAGTAGATCCACGCCACAGGTATGTTGGGCAGGGCCCTATCCTTTGACTTTCAATCTGTGCATGCCTTGGCAGCAAGGTGAGTTTCTTGAGGACAGCTAGTTGTTGGGCCTTTTTTTTTAACTCCATGCAACCATTTCTCAGCTTTTCATTGTAGAATTAAGACCATTTACATTCAGGTGTATTATCGGAGGTGTATAGTAGTTCCTGTCATTTAGTTGTTTTTCTTCTGGTTATTTTTGAATAACTTATGTTCATTTCTTTCTCTATTATTTATCTTAAAAAATTTCAGTAGAATGAAGAGTGTTTGATTTTTTCCTAATTTGTATTTGCTTATTTACTGTTGTAATTAGTTGTATTCTTTCTTGTACTCTCGTGACTTTATCTTGCTTCCTCTTATGGTGTAGGATTCCTTTAAGTATCATCTGTAATACTGGTTTAGTGCTCATAAATTCCTTTAGTCTATGCTTATCTTGGAAAGTTTTTATTTCTACTTTGATTCTTAAAGATAACTTTACTGAACATAGTAATCTAGGTTGGCAATATTTTCTCTTGTGTCTTAAAAATACATTCCCTGCCCTCTTGATATTTAGAGTTTCTGCTGAGAAATCTGTTATTCTTATGGGTTTGCCTTTATATGTAACTCGACATTTCTCACCTGTAGCTTTTAATAATCTTTCCTTGCTCTTTGCTTTTAGCAGTTTAACAATACTATGCCATGGAGAAATTCTTTTCTGGTCATATCTATTTGAAGTTCTAAATGCCTTCTGCACCTGGACAGAAATCTTTCCCAAGATTTAGAAATTTTTCTATTATTTCACTAAATAGGTTTCTTATGCCATTAGCTTGTAACTAATTTCAGTTGTACATTTTATGTTTTTAATTGTGCCCTGTAGATCTTGTGTGTTTTGTTGTTTCTTTTTCCTTCTTTATTACTGTCCAAGTGTGATAATTCATCAACTTTTCTTCAAGCCCTGATATTTTTTCTTCCACTTGGTCTTGTCTATTGGTCACATTTTCAACTAAGTTTTTTATTTGACTTATAAGCTTTTCATTTCTAAGATTTCTGTCCCTTTTTCAAAATATCTATCTCTTTATTGAATTGCTCTTTCCTAGCCTACGTTATCTTCTTTAATTCATTCATCTGTTTATTTGTATCCTCTTTGAATTTATTTAACATTTTTAAATCATTTTAAATTATTTGTCCACTTCAATATCTTTGGAAGCAGTTACAAGAATTATGAATCTGGAGAGGACCAATGTTTCCTTGTTTTTACATGTTTTTGTATTTCACTGTTGAGATTTGCACATCTGTGGGACAGGATATCTCGTCTGCTCTTATGTAAGATTTTCCTTGAGGAGAAGTCTTCTCTTGATGATGTGTCTGGGATACTGGTTTGTTGTGTAGTGTTGCATTTCATTCCAATTGGACGTCTTAGTATATTTTCCCTGTGGCTTCTTTGGCTCTGATTGGTGGGTTTTGATACAATGCATATCATTTTGGAATCTGAAGGCCCACTTTCTCTGTAGATCTTGCAGGAGTGGGTCCCTTTGGCAGTTCAGACAAATGTGCTGTCTGTGGTTACTCTCCCAGTGTTGTGAGCAATGTGCTGCCTGGAAGAATATAGGAGTCACCTATGCTTACATCCCTCCTATGGGCAGTGCCCACCACAGTTTATTATTTCTCTCTGCTGTTGCTATGGGAGTGAATGTTCAGAAGTAAAACTTCAACCCCACTCAGCCATGCTTATCTGGGCCAGAGTCATCAGCTACAGGCTTTGGTCTCTCCTGTTCTTTAAGTTGAAATACTTTCCAAGGTTGATGTGGAACCTGATCATGACTGTAGTAAGGTGCAGTTTCTCTCACTGGACTGGGATGTAGGTCAGCAGCAAAGTGCCCACCCAATGTGCTCCAAGAGCCAGGCTTGATCCCCAGAAACACTCAGGAAGAAGAAACCAAATAACAGTTACAACTACAATATAAAACAGGGCAGATATGGGAAAACAGCAACAACCAATTAAAAACAGCAACTGCAACACCGATAATGATAGAAAAGAAAGGAACAAAAATATTATAAATTAAACTAAAACTTTAAAAACTAATAAAATGTAATCCCAGAGTTTGAAAGTCTGAGACAAGAAGATCATGAGTTGAAGGTCAGGCAGTGCTACATACTGAGTTCAAGGCCAATCTTTGAGACCTTGGACCAAAAAATTAATAAAAGCAAAATAAAGAGGAGAAATAGAACAAGAGAGAGTGATGGAGAATCTAATTAAATAATTTAAAATAAAAGTAAAAATAGTGACAAATAAAAATAATATAAGGTAGATAAAGGAAAAGAGAAAAAATTAAGTCACAAATTCCTCCTATCCAAGTATTTGAGTTGAAGACACTTCTTTCTGGGTCATCAGATGCTGAATCCACCAGGCATGGGAGGGCGAGTGGGTTGCAGCTGAAGCCTGTTGTGGTTCCTCTCAGAGCACACCTGTGACCCTATGGAATGCTGTGCAGGCTGCCCCTGCATTTCCTGATGCTCAGGTTGGGGGAGTATTGCCTATGGAGGCTTTCTAAGCATGCACACAGGAGTGTGGAGAATGTCAGTGCTGTAGCAAGCCCTTCTTGCTGACCAAGCTGCACACATACCTGGACCACACTGCCTGGGTTAGCATTAGGGTTCCAGAGGCTTTTGAAACACACACCAAGGGACATAGCAAATGCCTGGGCCTCAGCAAGTCCCTCTCACTGACCAAGTCTCAGTGTTATTTGGGCCACACCAGACAGGCATAAATCTAGTATGGAGGACTCTGGTCAGTGCACCCAGGGGTATGGCAGATGTCTAAGCCGTGATGGATCCATACGATGCCTCTAAATTGGAGGAGTTCAGGGGTGGGGCAGATGTCCATGGGGTGCACCCTCTGAGATTACTCCTGCAGTCCATGAGCAATGGAAATGAGCAGCTCGATCATCATGGTCTCAGCACTCTCAGACTTCCTCCTGAAACCACATGCAACTGATCTTGCTCCTCATCTCAGAGGACAGAACTACTGACCATTGTGTTCCCCCACCCTGTCATGGTCCACATGCTCCCCGGCTCAAACCCCTGCAGCGGTCTCATCAGATGCTCTCCCACCCACGACTGTCCTGTATGGCCATGGCTCACCAGTAATGCAGTGGGGCGTTTGAGGGGACTCCAAACTGTGATTACTCCATTTGTCTGATCCCCAGAGCAGTTTAGTGCTAACAACAGGAACTTCTCAGGACACCTTTGCTTACAGCCCTGAGAGTTTTCTCAGCAGTGCTCTGAATTTCTTCTCTAAAGTTATCTTGCTGTGCAGAAGGAGTTGTTCTCAGACCAAATCCCCAAACTGGATGTAAAGCTTCTTTTTTCTTTTCAAACAATGAAAGCTATATTAGGCACTAAGAGTTATAAAGAGAAATGTAAGCTGCAATGCTTGATTTTGTTGCTTCCCAACAAAATAATCACTTGCCATCCATTGTTTCATTCATTCTTGCGCTTCATATCGGTAACTTTGCAGCTGCCTTCTCTCCTTCCACTTTACAGCAATAATTTCTTTGTTTATCAGTAGTAATAATCTATTATTTCTCAACAGTGTAGTTACGGTACACTAATCATAAGTTACCTCACATAGGTTGTTCACTTGTGTAGGCAAGCTCAACAATATGTTATCTTCACAGTTCAACAGGACATTTAAATAGACATAGCATTTGGTTTTGGGGGTTTTGGGGGGTTTTTTTTTTGGAACTGGGAATCGAACTCTGGTCCTTGCGCTTGCAAGGCAGGCAGCAGAACCACTGAGCTAAATCCCCAGCCCGACATACCATTTAAATCATCTATCCTTCTAGTCCCAAGGCTGATTCACTTATTTCCTGATTCTCAGAAAAATTCACATATCAGTCATCCATTCCACAGTACCTCAATGCTCAGATTCAATAAACTTTCTTTTAAAACTGTAGATATTTTCTTGGTAATGATTTTTTTACCTTTTTTTTTTTTTTT
>NW_004624926.1:214085-337945 GCF_000247695.1 Heterocephalus glaber
GTCTCTCTCTGTCTCTGTCTCTCTGTCTCTCACTGTCTCTGTCTCTCTGTCTCTCTCTGTCTCTGTCTCTCTGTCTCTCACTGTCTCTGTCTCTCACTGTCTCTGTCTCTGTCTCTGTCTCTCTGTCTCTCACTGTCTCTGTCTCAGTCTCTCTGTCTCTCTCTGTCTCTGTCTGTCTCTGTCTCTGTCTCTGTCTCCCTGTCTCTCACTGTCTCTGTCTCTCTGTCTCTCTCTGTCTCTGTCTCTCTCTGTCTCTGTCTTTCTCTGTCTCTCTCTGTCTCTGTGTCTCTCTCTGTGTCTGTCTTTCTCTGTCTCTCTCTTGTCTCTCTATCTCTATTTCTCTCTCTCTCCTCTCCTTCCCTCCCTTCCTCTTTTCCTCCCTCCCTCCCCAAGTCTCCCCCACCTCTTCCTTCACCCTGACCCTCAGGGACCCCTACCCTGGGACCATAGGCCCTGGAGCGTACTCGGGCCTTTCCTGCTGGCAGAGAACCCACCCGGGCAGCACCCAGGGCCCTGGTGAGACGCAGGGAAGCCAGCCTGGGTGAGGAGCTGTGGAGGGGCAGATAGGAGGCTGAGAGGGGCCTAGGAAGAGGAGCCCTGAGTGAGTCCCAGCAGCAAGGCTGGGCCTGGGCACAGAGAGCAGCTGTGTGAGTCCCACAGTGCAGCCCTCATCGCGGGCCTGCCCAGGCCGACCTTGGAAAGACGCTGCCCTGAGCCCCACCTGAGACCTCAGTCCTATGTGACCCTGGAGGGCAGAACAGAGGAGCAAGCGCTTTTCCAGGCAGGGCCGAGGGATGCAGGGCTCCAGAGAATCAGCGCGGAGGCCCTTCCCACCAGAGACAAACCCCGCCAGGCTGCTGTGCTGGTTTGTGTAGTGGCTTTGCTGGATTTTTAGCTCTTCCCACTGAAATACAGATCCCACCTTCCCTGCATCCATGATCTGCCCACTCGGTGGGGTGGGTGTCTCATGCTGGTGCTCACGTGGGCACAGTGTGGCCATCATAAGCCCTTGCTGACTGCAGAGAGAAGGGAGGAGCTGAGAGCAGCCTCTGCAGATGGGAGTGGACCAAGGGTCAGCTGTGCCTGGCCACTGTGTGAAAAGCCCTGAAACTTGGATGGGAGAAACTCACTGCAGTGGAGAAACACTGAGTGCATCACTGCCGTGGGCCTGGTCAGTTAGATTTACTGCCCGCAAGGTGGCGCCCAAGTATCAGTGATGGCCATTCCTTGACCTCTCGTGACCGAGGGCTCCCCTCTAACTGTGCGCCCTGCACTGCTGGTCTCTGAGGGTCCAGGCACAGGAGGCCTCTGACTTCCCTGCGTCCCTTGTCGCTGTGGAACCGGCTCCCGTGGACACCAAGCCACTGACTCCTCCCAAGCTGCAGGGACAGGGCCAGTGCCTTCCCCGACAGAGTGCCACTGCCCAGCCTGGAGGCTGCCCGGGGAGCTGACTGGGATTCTCCAGGATCCACAGTGAGGCTGGGGGTGCACATCAGAGCCAGCAAACTGCAGGCCACTGAGGACCGGCCCCGGGTGCACCCGAGTGCCTGGGGAGCTCTGTCTACAGCCCTGTCCCAGGCTTGCTTGGCAGCTTGCTCCTCTCAGCTCACTCGGCCCTGGGGCTGCCACTCACCTGGGCCCCACCCCCTTCCTGCCAGAGCAGTCTCCCCTCTCGTCTGACCCCACCCTCGGCCCCTGGGTACCCACAGCAACTGCCAAGTGTTTGGCCCTCTCCTGGCCTAGGGGAGCGAGGGGGGGTGCAAGAGCAGCTCCTCCCCCAGTCTGAGCCCAAGGAGGGGCCTGGGGAGGCCCAGGGATGGCCCAGCACTGGGCTTGCAGAGACCGGCTCATGGCCTCTGTCCCTCTGCTTTCAGAAGCCTGTAGTGTACCTTTTCAGATTCCTGGTGGGAGGCATAGCTCTCGTCCTAGTTACCCTTTGGCAGGGGAGAAGATCTGCTTCAGGAGCCCCAGCTAACACTGTGAGTGCGGAAGTCCTGGGTGGTGGCAAGATGTCCCCAGAAGGGGGTGGGGCCCGGCCAGTGGGAGGAGCCCTGCAGTGTCCTACCCTCCAGGCTGCAGTCCTCCTTTAACCTTGCTGTCCCCCATCTGGCTGTTTTTCTAGGACCCCCAACATGACCGTGCCAGACACCAGAGGCATCCTGGCCACAGGCAAGGCCCCAACGGACCTCCCAAGGCCCATAAGCAAAGCTAAGGGTTCTACGAGCAGCTTTCCCTGGAGCCACGCAGAGTCCTCCCCATCCAGGTTCCAAACGGCTCTCCCACCGCTGGCTTCCTGGACCTCCACCTCAGCTCAGCCTGGGCAGTCCTGCTGCTCCTCTCCCGAAGAGAAGATGGGGGCCCACAGAGACCGCCGGCGAGATCCCCTGGTCCTGTGCTGTGTGTGGCTCCCACTCACCACCTTGTGCGCTTCCCTGCCCTTGAGTCCTGGAGACACAAATACATGCAGCTAATCACCTCTTTTTAGTCACTCGTTCACTTGACAATAGTGCATCGATACATACTTATGGAGCATTTGTTTGACACATTCGGTCTTCTACCATGGCAGGACCTGGGGAACGCTGTAAACGTGACTTTGTCCTGGACCTCAAGGACCTTCCGGCCTCCCGAGAGCTTCAGCAGGTGTATTCACCAGTTTTCCTCACTCTTACAAAACACCCAACGCAGGCCATTCATGCAGAAAGAGGTTTATGCCACTCAGTTTGGGAGCTTCAAAGCCGTGGTACCTCCATTGGCTGATACAGTATAAAAAGTTGAGTGAAAGTTTGGGTTGCAGTTAAGGGGAAGGGGAAGGATAGGAGGGAAAATAAAACATGTTACTGCATGCGTGAATGTGATGAAACAAACTCATTATTCTGTATCATTAAAATGCACTTGTAAATTTTTTAATTTGTGGGTGGAGTTTGAGAGTCCATGCTGCAAATATAAAGAACCGAGCCCTGGAATCTGTGCGTTGTGCTTCTCAGTAAAGATGAGGGGCTGTTTGGGCAGTGGTGAGTGGTGATTTTGGTGATCCAAACTGGGGACACAGGGCGGTGCCCCTGAGCCTCAGCGGGCAGCTGTTAAGCGTTTGCAGCACACTGCTGGACCCTGCGATGTTCTGCAGCGTAGGGAACCACGGCAGCACGCACGGGCGCCTCCTGGATCATCCTGCTCACAGACACAGAAGGAAGCCTGGTGATTTCGGGGCTTTCCTGGGGAGTCAATGTGGATGGGGCAGTTTCGGTCCAGGCAGGCAGTTGCACAGATTTGAGGTGGGGAACTGTACACTTGAAAACGGTTGGGATGGTAAGTTTTAGGTTGTCCTTGTTTCATCACAATGAAATAAAATAAACAATTTACTATTTTTTTTAAAAAAAAGCACACCCAGGTGTCTCAGGAGCATCTCCAAGTTTTAAACCCCCAGTGCCCCTCTCCCAGTTCCTGCAGGAGGCCTCGGTCCCCAGTGCGATGCTGATTACGCCCTTGGCTCTGTAGTCTAGTCACACATCCTGCACCTAAACAAAAGGGAGGCATTCACAGGGTTGCTTGGCTCCAAGTCCATCCGTCCTGGCAGGGCAGAGGCTCTGGGGTGGGGACGCCTTGCCACATTGCCACAGTCTTGGACAGCGTGGAAGATGGACTTTCGAGGGAAGTACGTGCATCCGTGTAAGGTCTCGCGGGCTGTGTGTAGAGCAAGCAGGTGTCCTGGCAGGTGAGAGGGTCACAAGTTCAAGCCCCACCTGGACGACCCAGGGCAGAAGAGCGCGGTGGGGGAAAGGTGCATAACTCATGGCGGCCAGGAAGCTGAGCAGGGCCACAGTGCTGGACAGGAAGGGGACAGGAACCAGGTGTGCCTGGACCCCAGGCCTCTGTGACTCACCCGGAAGTGTGCTCCCCCAGTCCCCAGGGTGGGTCCCAAAGCCAATCAAGCTGACACAGTGGGGTTTAACTGCCACATGGAGATAGATATTCTCAGCCCACTCACAGCTGAGGAAACTAGGACTCGGAGGGAGCCCTTCTCGGAAACACACTCACTGCTCAGTGGACAGGAGACTGACTCCCAGCCTCCTGACGCACAGCCCAGCACTTTCTCCTACCACACCGTGCTGCTGGTCCACTTTCCCTTCTCCCTGAATGGCTCCAACCCCACTGCTGAGCCTAGGCAGGAAAAGGCACAGACAGCGCTCTGCTGGCTGGGGGCAGCCTGTTCCTGGGAGAGCAGCGGGTAGGGCTCCTGGGGGGACATACTTCCCTCCACCAGCAGGAGAACCTGGAGTGTTTTATAATAAAGAAGAAAAATGGCCGGAAGTGGTGGCACACGCCTGTAATCCCAGCCCTCGGGAGACTGAGGCCAGAGGATTGCCGCGTATGTAGCCACTACATAATGAGTTCAAGGATAGCCTGAACTACAGAGCAAGACCCTGTTTTAAGAATAAGTAAATAAAATAAAATAAAATAAAAGCTATTATTTTAAAAAAAGAAAAATAAGCAAAGTTCCCATCTAATAATCTACTGCCCTTCTCTCTTTCCGTCTTCTGACTTTCACTGGTTATAAGTGTATAGTGTTAACTAACAGGAAAAGGGTATTCAGAGTAGCTTAGAATGTTACAGAAAGTACCGTTATGATTTACATAAGGAAAATGCACTAAATGATACCCCCAAGGGAAAATTCTTACTGGTCTATATATATAAACCTAAAACTAAGGAAAAATGATTGCTATAATTTAACATCTAAAAGTGAGCTCTAGGGCCAGGGATTTAGTTCAGTGGTTCTGTCACTTGCCTTGCAAGCACAAGGACCCAAGTTCGATCCGTGGTACAAAAAAAAAAAGTAAAAGTGAGCTCTGATTTAATGTAATTGTGTGGGTCATGCGTGTTTTGTCTTCTTGATAATCTATTTTTTTAACAATTGGTTAAAGTACCTACAGTCGCTTCATTTAAAATTTTTTTCTTGAGCTCATCTTTGTTTCTTTTTGTTATCTTTGCCCTTACAGATTTCTGGATCTGTTAAGGCCTTTCATTAAAAAAATAGTTATACTAATAATCAAAGATTACCAAACTCACTTAAAACAAAGGGTGAAATCTACTAGGCTCAAGACTTATGTAAAACTTGCAAATAAAAATCTTAAATTTCAGTAATATAAGGTTTTGTGATTTAGGTGAATATGTGCATTTCTGCATGTTCATTAAATTGGCTTATACATAAATGATGTATATTAACCCAAATGTTCTTCATTCCCATGATTTAAAGTAAGCCGGCTCAAATCAGTTGGTAAGATGTGAGTAAAGATGGCTTTAAAGTTGGTGACATGTTTCATCCAGGTCATTAACAATTAAGAGACAAGAGTCAACCAGTGTGCCCTGTGCTAAAAGGAGGGTTACAAAGAGAAATGTCCCCCGTGCTTCCAAGGGAAGCCACGTGGCCGAGCAAGACCATGACCATCCTGCCAGATGACACAGCTGGTAGAAGAGCTAAGCAGTTCCACCTAGGACCCCAAAAGTTATCCCTGAGGAACCTTAACAGAAGGTGACATATAGACCTTAATAGATGATAGATAACAGAGAGGTGATAGATGACAGATGATACATGATAGATGATAGATGACAGAGCAATAGGTGAAAATTTTGATTGGGATGGGTCTTACTCTGATAACAAAGTCTAACAAAAAGAAAAACAATAGCTGGGCATTTAGCTCAGTGGTTCTGGTGCCTGCCTTGTAAGCGCAAGGTCCTGAGTTCAATCCCTGATACCAAAAAAAAGAAGAAAGAAGAAGAAAAGGAGGAGGAGGAGGAGGAAGAAGAAGAATAGTTGATAGTAACAGCAATATTAAACAAAAAGCCAGGCTAGATGTTGAAAGGATTCCAAATACTGCACCAGCTCCACTGGCAGTCTCCAGCTTCACTTCCAACATTTTAGCCCACA
The DNA here is from genome assembly GCF_000247695.1 of Heterocephalus glaber. The sequence goes on from NW_004624926.1 coordinate 220,009, forward strand.
GCCATAAGAAATCGTAATCGCCAGTTGCCAAGGGCTGAGCAGACCCCGGGTCAGGGGGTCGACGAGGAATGAAGACAGAAACAACTTTCAGAGTTTAGGGCGACCGGGAGGTTGTGGACACTCTCGTCAGTCTCCACGGTTGACCTGCTTTGCTTGGCCAGCAAGAAGCAGAGTAGAGGGCCGGGGATGTGGCTCAGTGGATCAGTCACCTGCCTCGAAAGCGCAAGGTCCCGAGTTCAATCCCTGGTACCACAAAAAAAAAAAAAAAGAAGCAGAGAGGAAAAGGGTCGTGTGTCATTCGTGGAACAATAACGGTAGGAAAAATATATTGGAAAACACAGAACAGGTTAAACTTTCCTAAGAGGAGTGCATGAGAAAGGAACAGGTTAAACTTCACAACAGGGGACCAAGTGAATGGGAACTGGTTCTTGCTGTTTTCCTGTAAATTTGCCTAAGAGCCTCGGTAGATGTTATCTTGGCCCAAGAATGCCATGGTCTTCCTCTCAGCCAAGAGACACACCGCTGTCCATGGGCCCCTGCTCTGGAGGCAAGGCGCCCCCACCTCGATGCAGCGGCCTGGGTCACGTGGCCCCAGGCCCCAGAATCCAGTCCCACTACCCCTTCCAAAATGTGTCCCTCAGCCTCCCCTAGCACACTCCCACTGTGTTATTTTAGTGTACTGTCAACACCTCTCAGGCAAAGAGTTAGCTTCTTCTGCAGGTGAGCTTATAACACAAAAGTGGTGATATAAATATTCTAGCTACTAATCATGATTGCTTTTGTGGTGTAAATTAACTGTGTTGTCTGCATCAGGCTTTGTCTATATTATCTGCAGCTCATCACTATAAAGGACTTCAGGTCTACAAAATGGAGGCCAGATACAGGTACTAAGCCCTGTAGTATAGTAAACACCTCAAAATAAATACAGGCCAATCTTAAAGACAAAAGGCTTCTGCCAAAGACTACCTAATTTTCTTTGACTTCTACAACTTTTTAGAGCAACTTTTTGTCAAGAGTCTACTTTTCAGGCCAGGGATTTAGCTCAGTGGTTCTGCCTCCTGCCTCACAAGCACAAGGACACAAGTTTAATCCCTGTACCAAAAGAAAAAGAAAAAGAAAATGGGCCAGGGATTTAGCTCAGTGGTTCTGCCTCCTGCCTCACAAGCACAAGGACACAAGTTTAATCCCTGTACCAAAAGAAAAAGAAAAAGAAAATGGGCCAGGGATTTAGCTCAGTGGTGCCACTGCCTGTCTCGCAAGCACAGGGTCCTGAGTCCAATCCCTGGTACCAAGAAGAAAACAAACAAACAAGGTTAGAAAATGAAGCTTTAGCATCCATGACTTGCTAATGTCCTTGTCCTTTTTTTCCAGACCCTCAAAGGATGATGGTTCATCAGACAACAAAACCCTTTGTCTTCCTTTGTGTTCATTAGTCCATCAGGCAAGGTGAGGCTTTTGATCCCTGGCTGGGCAGGATGCTCACGGCTTCTCAACCTGAAGCAGTTATAGAAGGGGGACCCTCAGTCCTTCTGGATCCCTTCAAAGTAAGGGATCTGTATCTGGGGCAGGGGGATGAGATAGGATAGAAGGAATAAAGATAGGTAAAGAGGAGACAAGGAAAGTAATAACTAAAAATTGTACTTTTGAGAAGACTACAACTTTTGGGGCCCAGCCAAGGCTGCCCAAGCCCAGCCGGATCAGCCTTCCCTTGGTCCATGCAGGGTCCTTTCCTTCCAGATGCACTGTTTCTAGATGGGCTCTGGGGGCTTCTCCCCGGGTCCTTGGGCAAGCCACACAGGAAAAAGCAGCCAGGCTATAGTTTTAGAGAAGACAGAAAAGAAGTGACTATGGAGTGAGAGTGGGTTGGTGAAGAAGGCTCGTGGGGGCCCTGAGGATAAAGGGAACGGGGTCTTTACCTGCTTGGCGTCCACCTCAGAAAATACAGCACTGGGACAATTTCCTATCCAAAACTCACATGGCCTCGGGCTGGGGATTTAGCTCAGTGGCCTCACCTGGCTTGCAAGCGAAAGGTCCTAAGTTTGATGCCCGGTACCAAAAAATACAAAGCCAAATAAAACCTCCTGCCAGATGTCAATGGAGGAGCAGGATTGATTTTGATTGGTTGTGCCCATATGTAAATGAAGGTTTGAGAATATCACTTTCTGATTGGTCCCATAAGCCTTTCCGAGTGGTCATTTGAGACCCTGCGTCCTGCTCACATCTTTCCTTTCTAGGAAACAACCCTTTCACTGAATCAGCCTTGGGTCCCATGACCTTTGGTGTACTCTGCTCAGCTGGTGTCTGGTGGCCCCAGCTCTAATCTCCTACCTCATCATCGCACTTAAAATTCCTCCAGAAGGGCCGGGGATGTAGTTCAGTGGTTCCGTCGCCTGCCTCGAAAGCGCAAGGTCCCAAGTTCGATCCCCGGTACCAAAAAAATTCCTCCAGCATACTGTGAGTCCCATGTGTAAATACCGAATAGTTTCTCTGGTGTGAGAAACTGAAAGTGTAAATAAGGGTTAAAATGATTAAAACAAGTAATTGATAATCGAAATAGGAAGAAAAGGTCCAAAGGGTTAGGGGAAGTGGGAGGGGATGAGGAAAGGAAAGAAGGGAAAGGAAAAATTATGAGTAAAGGAAAAATGGAAACAAAGTCTTTGTAAATAGGGAAGGGTGGAGGGGGTAAAGGGAGGGCAGGGGAATGGGGAAAAAATAAGAACCAAGACACATCATGTACAGGTACAAGCACCCAATGATAAATGTACACGTATTGTACACCTAAAATGTACCAATAAAAGAATTTAAGGAAAAAAAAAAAGAATACTGTGAGTCCATAAATGGGCTTAGCTAGAAAACGTGAAGAGCAGGAATATGATCCAAAGATAAAGGAGCAGAGTGAGGGAATTCAAATTATCTGTCTTTTTAAAAAGACCAGGCTCGCACCTGTACTAGGGGCCAGTAGCTTTCTGGGAGGGGCCACCTTTCTGTGGTCTCCACTCCCTCAAGAGCAGGATAAATTGTCCTGGTTCCAGGAAATAATGTGCCTCTCTCTCTCCAGGCCCGCACTCCGTTCCTCTGAGTGTGTACTTCCAGATTCCTACACCTCTTGCCGACACATCCTTGGGATTCTTTTTTTTTTTTTTTTTGGTACCGGGGATTGAACTCAGGTGCTTGCGCTAGAGAGGCAGGTGGCAGAACTGCTGAGCTACATCCCCGGCCCCCTTGGCATTTTTCTCCAGGGCCACAGTCAGTGAACTTTGAACTTGTTCTGTGGGTGGGGCGAGTTTATGCTCCTTATCTCTGCTTTCCAATCCTCCCACACTGTTGTTTAGCTTCCTCCCAGCCTGGTCTGGGATCTTTGATCTCCCGGGCAGCACAGGGAGCAGCAGTGGACTGACAGCCTACCTCTCCTTTAGGAAGGAGAGAGACAGGGAGGGTAGAAAGTGCTCCTCCTAATGGCCTTCCGCTCAAGGTAGATCTTAGGTCAAAGACTCATAGTCTGGTTCCCTTCAACACACGACCGTGTGGTGCCAGGGTGTCACCCCCAAAATATCACATACTGTGCAATTCCACGTATGTGTTGCTGTCGGTGAGAAAATGACAGCCAGAAAAGGAGCCAACTTCATCGTCAAGAAGAGAATCAAGCACCAATCATAACACCATCAGCAACATCTGCAGGGAGCGAAACTCCTGGACTCCCAATTAGCTTTTAAAAAACAAAGCTCTCTGTTGCCTGCCTCGCAAGCGCAAGGTCCTGAGTGCGATCCCTGGTACCGCCAAAAAAATAATAAAAAAAACAAAGCTCTAGTCATCTTTGACCGGGGCACGCCTGTTGTTCTGAACCCTGGAAACCGTAACAGGAAAGAACCAAGGGACCCTAGAGGAAGGACAGGGAGAGGGTCACCGCAGAGGGCAGAGGGCCGTCTGCCTGCAGGAGCTGAAGCAGCAGGGTGGGGGGCAAGGCGCAGCCCTGGCCTTAGACTCAACCTGTCCACCTCCCACTCTGTACCTTACTCTTAGTTCTACATTTTATTTATTAGTGCGTCTGTGCAGCACATGACTGCATCCATCGTGAGAAGTCCCTGCCTGTGCGTAACACATCCCAATCCTTTTCATGTCCTTCTCCTCTCCCCTCCCCTGCCCTCCCTCTCGGTCCTCTTCCCATTTGCAAAAGATCTCCCTGTTTCCTGTCATCTATCCTTGGTTTTGCTCTTCGATTTATTATTTTATCCTTTGCCCCTCATTCTTAAAATCCAGCCTGCTGGAGTGGAAAGAAAAGGCCCCTCCTCCCTCCTGCTGATGCTTCTGTGATCATGGGTTTAAAACTCAGCCACAGTAGACAGATTAGCAGGAGAAAAGATACTCAAATTTATGGCATGCCGTGACAAAATATGGAGAGGGGAGTGGGCTGGGGCTGTCTGTTGGGGGCAGGTCCGGGACAGTGAGGAGGGGCAGGTTGCACTGTCTGAGGTGGAAGTGCTAGGCCAGGAGGCCTGGACAGAGGTGGTGGGGCCCGCAGCCCCTGCCACAGCTCAATGCCGCGGGCCGAGAGGGCATCCTCCGAGGATGTGGACTTCGGAGGACTCAGCGTTAGACAGACCCGGGGTCTTCAAAGAGGAGAAAGAGGAGCGAGAGGCAGGAGGGCTGAGAAGGTCAGAGAGAGCCTGGTTCTCCAGCTCAAAGCACTGGGGCACCTCAGCCCCACCCACTGGGTTCCGTTTTCGAAGCCCGCTTGGTCCCTCTGCGGCAGTGGGAGGTGAGACGCCCAGGAAGAAAGGCCTCGCTTAGCTGCGGCCCCGAAGGCACCACGGAGCGGGAAGCAGCGGCCACCGCAGGAAGCCTTGCTTGGCACCTGGTCCACTGGGCAGCTCTGGTCCGATCCAGGCTGGGCAGACTCCCCAGGCCTCTGCATTGGGCTCAGAGTCAGCTCATGGCTGGCTTGTTGGGGCTGCAAGGGGACCCCGCCCAGACACGTCCTGTGTCAGGACAGGGTCCTCAGAGCCAGGAGTCTCCTGTCAGCACAGCCCTGGTCAGGCAGCAAAGGAGGTCACAGCAGCCAGGTGCCAGGGTCTGGGGTACGAACTCAGCCCGGCTGAGTGCAGTGGACCAAGAGGGGACAGCGAGGGTCAGCGCTCAAGCCCGAATTTGCTGACAGCTGGCTGGGCCATGGGGGCACCGGAGTGGTCCCAACTGTACACCGGCGCCAGAGGCTGCTTTGCTGAGAACTGGAGCCCAGAGCTGATGTGAAAGCTCTGCTCACACCACCTGAATGCCACTCTGTGCGCACACTCGGCACACGTGCCCACCTGTGCACTCACCCACCCTTGCTCCACCACTGCCAAGCCAGGGACTGGCCCCTCTGCCAGCAGGGACAGGGAGGGTGGTGGCCAGCACCCCAGAGCTTCCCCTCCAGGGCGGATGGAGCCAGTGTGGGAACCCCACCTAGCTCCAACGCCCACAGGGACCCCCGGCATCTACCTCTCCCAGTCCCAGGGTCCCTCCTGTGGCCGGAGAAGGGGAGCTCCAGGCATGGGGGAGGGGCTGGGAGGTGGCCAAGTCTCCCAGCAGGGGGACGGGAAGTCCCCAGCCAGGCGCAGCTCAGCAGCACAGGATTCTCGAGCTCACAGAACAGGAGGACGCGTGAACTCGGGCGCAGAGGCGGCAGGCACACAGCGGGTACAGCAGCAGCCCGGTGAGTACCGAGGCCCCTTGGGGGGGCAGCACTCAGGGGACCTGGGCCGGGGTCTCACCTGCCGCTGACACGGGGCAGGATGCAGGGGCCCAGCTGAGCCTGCAAGGGTGGCAGGGGTGAAGGAGGGGCGTCGCCTCCCCCTCAAAGTCTGTGGGGAGAGGACACAGTGTCCCAGGGACCCTAAAGCCAGGCCTCCCTGCCAGGCAGCTGGAGTCTCAGCCTCCTGACCCAGCCCGGCCTTGCCCTGTCCTAAGGGAGAGAAGGACCCTGGGGATTCTCAGGCAGGGCCAGAGCCAGCTTCGGGAGAATACTGTCACCCCAGTGTAGCTGGGGAAGGAAGGAGACCTGGGAGGAGACCCGGGAAGGGAAGAGGTCTCTGCCCCCACCCAGGGCTGGGGAGAAGGAGCCTTCGAGGGCCGGGCAGGGCACTCTCTAGTCCAGCAGGTGGCACGGGGCGCTGGTGTCTGTCACCACCCAGAGACGGTGCAAAGACCATGGGTCAGGCTCTGCGGCAGGGACAAGCCTCCAGCAGTGGCCAGTGCTGGGCTGGGGCTCAGTTGCACTTGGGGACATAGTGGCCAGGTACCCTTGGGCCCTGGAGCATCGCATGCCCTCCAACCCCACAGACGCCCACTGGACAGATGGGGACACTGACACCGGAGAGGGGTGAGGCAGATCCTTGCCAGGTGACCCCAGGGCCTTGGCTCCACCACCAGGGTACTGCGGGTCTGAGCTCAGCTTCCTCTGCTTCGGAGGGGGCAGAGTGGCACCCACCTGGCGAGGTTGTCAGTGACAGATGCTGGCAGGGCCGCCTGCATGCCAGGCACCACTGGGCACTGTTGTCCCAAGGGTCGCGCTGGGTGGCCTTCCTGGCTGCAGGAACAGCAGCAGTTAGGAGCTGGAGGGAAAAGTTCAGTGGCAGGGCCACCTCTGCCCCACCCAGGGCCCGGCCCTCCCCAGAATGGATGATGTGGAGACAGATGGCAGCCGGCAGCCGCCAGGCTCTGCGGGGTCTGTGGCCCAAGGCCCCCATCCGGGGCTCCCCCTCCCTCCCAGCACGGCTGGGCAGGGCGCAGGGTCCCCAGGCCGCCTCTCTGTGCAGGGCCCCCTCCACCCTGCGCTCAGGGCCCGACTTCGTCCCAAACCCCGCTGGAAGCACTGGACGCAGCAGGTTCCCTGCCAGGCCAGCTGAGCCCCTCCACACTCTGGTGTCTGCTCTCGGCTGAGACCTCAGCTTCCCTCCTTCCCTCCTCTTTTCTTCTTTCTTCTTTTCTTTTTTCTTTTTTTCTTCAGTACTAGAGACTGAGCACAAGGCCTTCCCGCTGAGCACATCCCCAGATTTCCCTGCATTTTGAGACAGGGCCTCACTAAGTCGCTAAGCACCAGGCTGGGCTGCTTTCCATCCTCCTGCTTGGCCCCCATGGTGCTAGGGTTACAGGTGTGCCACCCTGGCCCCTGGGTGCAGGGGCTGGTGCTGTCCGGCTGACCTCCCGTGCTGGGTGCAGGAAGAACTGGGCGTCCTCCAGACGGCACCAGGACAGGCCCAGTGCCCGGGTAGGGCAGTCCCTGCTGCCGGCTGGACAGGGGTTCAGGAGGCCTCCAGACTGACACTGTCACCCTGCCTGTCAGCAGAGAACCTATTTTGGGAGGTGTTTTCTCTTCTCCTGAGGAGCAGCAGAAGGGCTCTGTTTTATCAGGTTTCTCACCCTGGGCCCAGGGGAGAGGCTGCTAATTATGAAAATGCAGTGAATTCTGGGAATGTAGCTCAGGGGCGCCACACCCGCCTGGCAAGCGCAAGGTCCTGAGTTTGGTCCCCAGCTCCAAAAGAAAAAAATAAAATAAAATAAAATAAAATAAAATGCAGTGAATGCTGCGGCCAAAAGCCATCTAAGGAGAAGGCGGCTCAGAAATACACGACGCTGTGTCCTCATTGTTCAGCAGATCTGGCACCTGAGACTCTGGCTTTTCCCAAAGTTGAGGTGACCATGAAAGGTCAACATTTGGAATCAATTCAGGACATGGCGGCAGCCAGGACAGTGCTAAAGACACTCAGGAAGGAGGACTCCAGAGCCGCTGTAGAGAGTCCCGAGGACGACGGGATGAGCGCGTTGAGAGGAGGACTTGGAGGAGGGTTACTGCGATGCGTCTCTGCTGTAATGCTTTTATTTATTTGAGCGTTCAATCACAGCTAGTATAAAGCCAGGATTTCTGCCCTGCATTTCCGGGCCTTCCGTGGAGTGGCCTCCAGCCCCCACACCTCTCCCGAAACCTGTGGGGAGCCTCTCTGTGTTTCCCAGCCGAGGGTCCAATGCGAGCCTCGTACGAGACACCCACCTGGGCAAGGGCACCGCCCCCGTCCCGGGACACACGCGTGGCAGCGCGGCAGGCGCAGAGACCAAAGCTCAGCCAGGGCTTGGCAGATCTCGGGCAGGGTGGCTGCTGTCCAGCCGCTGTTTGCTGTCACGTTGGCACTCACGTCAGTGTCCCAGTTTTACTGGAGAGGAAACTGAGGCAGGGGAGGTGACCACCTCATCCCCATATCTCACAGTGGGAACAGAGGCCTGGGTTCAAGCTGTGCCTCTGCCTAGAGCCGGGGCTTGGCTGGCCGAGTCCTCACCGGCAGGGCGGCTCTCTGTGACATTGCGGAACCCTCAGATCGTTCTCGCTGCTGTGTCCTCGAAACAGCCTCGTCACACCGGCCGGGGGTGGTGCTCGTGGAAAGGGTCCCGGCCAGCCACGCCTGATACGCCACAGCCACGACACGGCCAGGGCCAGGAGATGAGGCTGGGTCCTGGTCTCTGGAGGAGCAGGAGCCTCAGGGAGCTCCGCCTGGGGCTCATTGTGTGCTCTCAGAGCCGCTCACCCTCTCTGGCCGGAGGAGGTTAAATGCAAGATCCTGCCAAGGGCCCTCTCGCTCTGGGGGTGCAGCTCAGCCTGCCCAGCATGGAGGGGCTCAGCCTGTGATCCCCAGCACTGGGAGGAGAGAGGCAGAGAGGGAGAGAGACAGAAACAGAAGGGAGGGAGAAGGGAAGCGGGAGGGAGGGAAGACCCTCCCACATCACCCAGGAGCAGAGATTAAACTCCGTCTCAGAGAGAGACACTGCACCGCACCAAGTCCAGGCCTTGCCCAGCCTCAAGGCCCTAGCCTGAAGCCAACTTCTCTGAGACTCTGCTCCCCGGCTGTGATCTGGGATTCATAAGCAAGCAGGGCCAGCACTGTCCGCCCCAGAGAGCGAGCAGGGGTGTGACTCCACTGTGACCTGTCCCCAGGCACTGCCAGCACCATGTCCGCCCCTCCCGCCAGCAATGGGGTCTTCGTTGTCATCCCACCCAGCAACACCAGTGGCCTCCGCCCACCTCCGGCCATCCTGCCCCCCTCCATGTGCCAGCCTCCAGGGGCCGTGCAGCTTGAAGAGCCTCCACTGGGGACACAGACGCCCCGGGCTGCCCAGTCTTCCGACCTGCGTCCCATGGACACGTTCCTGACGGGAGAGCCCAAAGCTTTAGGGGTGAGGTGGCATCCTGCAACCCCAGGCACAGGAACTGGGCAGGGAGGGGCAGCGGGAGGGAGCAGGGCCAGCAGATGCCCAGGGAGGCCTCGCCCTGTGCCAATAGAGGCCCTTCCCGGGGCTCACAGGGGTATGCACAGCCAGGAGAACCAGAGGGCGCCGGGCTGAGGCTGATGACGCACCAGCAAGGGCACAGAGGACGTTCTCCCAGGAGGTGATGCTGATGCAAAGCCTGGGTGTGAGGTGGGAGCCAGAAGGATGGGGGAGGCGAGGACAGAGTCACCAGGGTCAGGGAGCCGGAGTGGAATAAGCCGGACCTGTTCAAGGGGACGAAGGAGGTTGGCATGACAGGGAGGAGGTGGGAGGGGTGGAGACAAAGTGGGGGGGAAGCCAGCTCCTGCAGGGTGACAGTGCATGAGAGGTGGCTGTCAGATGGCCTTGAGAGAGCAGCCTGTGGGGGAAATAAAAGGATGGATGGACAGACAGATGGTGAGTGGATGGATGCATAGATGGATGGAAGAAAGGATGGATGGATGCATGGATGGATAGAAAGATGGATGGATGGATGGATGGATGGATAGACAGAAAGATGGATGGATGCATGGTTAGAAAGATGGATGGATGGATGGATGGATGGATGATAGAAAGATGGATGGATGGATGGGTAGAAAGATAGATGGATGGATGGATGGGTAGAAAGATGGATGGATGGATGGATGCATGGATGCATGGATGCATGGATAGAAAGATGGATAGGAGATAAATAGATATGCACACATTTGTATTGCTTAAGAAAAACTTTAAGCAAATTAAAATTAACAGAGTTTATTGAGGACAGAGTGATTTAGGAGTCAGAATGATTTATGATTTATGAACCCCTGGAGAGTTTCAGAGAGCCTGGCCCGGAAATGTGTACACAGTGAGCTTGATACCAGGAAGAAGGGTGGAGAAATCACATGACTGTGGTGGCGTGTCTGCCACGTGGATGTGACCTGCTTTACTTGGGCACAGTCTGGTCAGTGGGCTGCTGTGACCGGCTGAAGCTCAGCTGATTGTGTTTGGCTGAAACCCAGCTGTTTGTTACAAAAATGTTCTCCTGAGTAGGTTTTGGCTTGTTGGTGTTTAAATTAGGCTGCAGTTTACTACATAGGAACTCAGAGTACAAAGAAGGGCTGGTGGCCGCCTACTTACAGTCCCGTGGCCCTTTGGCTCCAGTTTCTTGTGTGACAGATGGAGACAGCTTTGATGATAACGATGATGATGATTGGTGATGATGGTGGTGGTGGTGGTGGTGATACCAGCTCCTGTCTATGAAGGGCCCGCAACAGGTGCATACCCTATGGACTCGCTAGCTTCTCAGCTCCCTCCGTGAGACAGAGGTCATGGTTCACCTTGGACAGATTGGGAAACTGAGGCCGGCCAAGGCTTCACTTGCCCAAGGCTCCACACTTAGTAGGTGGCATCCTGCAGTTTAGGACAAACAGCCTGACCATGAAGCTCTACTGTGAACCCACTGCCCCCAGCACCTGGCACCTCTGGCTCAGGCCTGCTGGACTGCAGAACTGTACCCCAAAATCAGCATCACAGTTCCCGATGCACGAAGGGCCCAGAGACAATGAACGGATTGGGGCACCCATTGCTGAGGTTGTAAAACCTCAGCAGAGACACTGGGAGCCCGGGACCCTCAGAGGCATCTGGTGACATGAGACAAGCCAGGGACGTGGGTCATATCAGGGAGGACACCTGCTTCACACAGCAGCCTGCACCTCAGGGGCTGGCAAGGTGCTGGGCATTTTGGGGCCATGGAGTCCTGGTTTCCAAAACCGAGAGAGGGGAGAACCCAGCTCCCAAGTTAGGATGAGCAAGCCAGGCCTCCCGCAGCTCCCTGCCCAGCTTTGCAGCTACCCGGGGCCACAGTGGCCCTGATGCCCTCAGCCCCTCTGCTGCCCGGGGCTGCTCCTCACAGAAGCACCAGCCACTCCAGGGCTCCTGTCTTCCTTGACCTGCACTCAGCGTTCTCGGACGGATGAAGTCTCATCTTAAACCAAGTAGAGACCTCAGGCCACTCTCCTCCCGAAGATGGGTCAGGAGCAGCGAGAAAGGAAAAGATGCTCCAGGAGGTGCTTGCTGGGGCCCAGGGCACAGACCCGAGGCTGAGCACAGAGGAGCCCCGAGCCGGGTGCCCAGATGGGGATGCGGCCTTTGCCGCCCTCGGGGAGCTGTGCCCTTGGGTCCCGGAGGCTGTAAGGAGCAGCTGGGGAGCTGGGGGCCGCAGTGCAAGCTGCCTGAGCCCCCGCTCTGCGTCCCCCAGACGGTGCAGATCCTCATCGGCCTCATCCACCTGGGCTTCGGCAGTGTGCTGCTCATGGTCCGCCGCGGCCCCCTGGGCATGCTCTTCATCCAAGGCGGCGTCCCCTTCTGGGGAGGATCCTGCGTGAGTGGCAGCCACATCCAGTCCTCGCCTAAGCCCGAGCCAGCCAAGCCAGAGCCCTGTCTGGAGCTGCTGGCCGGCAAAGGCTGCCCAGGTGGACGTCAGGCGGGAGAGCCAGGCCTGCCCCAAGCCGCCTGCACCCCAGGCCCCTCCCCGAAGCCCCTGCACAGCCCTGCAGTCCCCATGGGTCCCCGTGGTCCTGGGCTCAGTGCTGGGGTCCAACCGCTCCTGGATCCTCCACCGACCCCAGCCACGGCGCCAGGGCGCTGAGAACCCGGCAAGGGCTCCTGCAGGCCAGAGGAAGGAGGGTTCAGGGCCGGCAGTGCATACTGCTGCTAGGAGCCCCTGAGACTCGGGTGCCTGGCCGGGAGGCCAGCGGGGGCCGGGACGCTGTGCTGTGTCCAGGCAGGGCGACCACAGTGGGGCTGCCCGGGCCTTCATGTCCACCTCCGCCTACAGTTCGTCCTCTCCGGGTGCCTGTCGGTGGCGGCTGAGAGGAGCCACACAGGCTGCCTAGTAAGTCCGGGAGTGGGCAGTCAAGGCCGCCTGCTTCCACCCTGCCCGCTGACCAGTGCCCCAGGTGCCCAGGAGAGCAGTGCACTGCAGCTGGAGGGCAGAAGCAGGACCTGCACACAGGGGAGGAAGCCAGGGACAGGAGGGGAGGTGCTGGAGGGGCCCCTGGGGTGGGGCGCCAGACAGCAGGGGCCTGGGAAGAAAGAGGCCATCCTTTGCCAGCACAGGAGGGAGGGAAAGGAGCCCGAGCGGTGGCGACACCTGTCCTGTCGTCCCAGCACTCTGAGGCTGAGGCAGGAGCGTCACAACCTCAGGTCCAACCTAGGCAACTCGGAGAGATCTTATCTCCCCGTGAAAAATGAAAGGGGCTGGGGATGCATGCAGGGTGCAGGCCCCGGGTCCAGGCCCTGTGCCACCAACAGCAAAGAAAACACATCCGGGTGCCTGCGTGGCTGCCCCTGCGTCCCTGGCCCTCCTGTCCGCGCCCGCAGGTGAGGAGCAGCCTGGGCACCAACATCCTCAGCGCCACGGCGGCCTTCGCGGGGACGGCCATTCTGCTCATGGACTTCGGCGTCACCAGCTGGGTAACCATGGAGACGCCGCTGCGGGGGCGGGGCGGGGGTGGGCCAGGGACGCCCTGACGAGGATTTGGCTGCCAGGACGTGGGCAGGGGCTACCTGGCCGTGCTGACCATCTTCACCATCCTGGAGTTCTTCATCGCCGTCATCGCCACGCACTTCGGGTGCCAGGCCACGCGCGCCCAGGCCGACGCAGTGAGCACCGGCCCGCTGGAGCCAGGGCCTGCGCCGCCGCCGCCGGGGCAAGGCTGAGTGAGGGCGGCCTCTGGCCCCGCAGCTTCCCGCTGGGAAGGGGGGTGGAGGGGGGGCTGCGCACAGCGGGGAGCCGGGGCGAGGGGCCGGAGGGCAAAGGGAAGGCTCAGGGCTCAGCTCTGGGCCGAGGGCTGGGCCGAGGGAGGGCGGAACAGTAGAGGACTGAGCGGGGGAGGCGGCGGCTCCCACAGCCCGGGAGAAGCGGCTCACTCCGCGAGTGTCACGAAGAATCCACTTGTCAAAAACAGGCTCCTGGGAGGAAAGTTTATTCCAGCGGCCCGACAGGGACTGAAATCAGGAGATTCTAGCAGCTGGCTGGGAAAGGCCGAGTTTGTCACATCTGGGAGGGGGCGGGCTGACACGGGGACAGATGCTAGCCGTGAACTGGGGAGGGAGCTACCGTACAGGCCCTGAGGGGCGAGGAATCGGGGTGAAATGCTTACGACTTGGGGGCCCAGGGTCGCAGGGCCGGGCAGACAAGGAGGGCCGGGAGCCAGGGCGGGCAGGGGTGAGCGCAGGACAGGCTCCCCGTGTCCGGCCCAGGGCTGCGGCATCTGCGGGCTCGGGGCCTGAGAAGGGACAGAGGCAGCGGGGTGGCTTATCCCAGGCAGTCTGGGGGCTCGGCCTGGCCCGGACTAGCCGGGAGGGCGTGAGGTGTGGGTTTGTAGTCCGGCAGCTTCGGGTGCCCCTGGCTGACGGCCGGCGGGACCTTGTCCTCTTTACTGAGGAGCTGCGCTTGTCGCTGAAGGCAGCCTGTTTGCTTTGTCCATTTGTCTGTGAAGGGCTCGCTTGGCTCAGGCCTGACAGAAGGGAAATGGAGCAGAGCAAAGGCTGCCTCCCCTGGTGGGCGTGCTCTGGGGGGCAAGGACCTTTGGAGCCAGCTGGGCTCAGGGGACTCAGTGCAGGGACTGTCCGCGCATGGGCCAGGGCTCTGTGCAAGACATCCGGACAGCTGTCATCCCAGCACTCCAGGAAGCTGAGGCAGGAGGGTTTCGAGCTCCAGCCCAGCCTGGGGAATTTAGCGACACAGTGAAAGTTTCACACAGAGGAAAAGGCCCAGCCAGAGCCCACCAGGACCCGCTTCTCTGTCTCTGCAGTCTGTGGTCTTCCTGCCAAACACCTTCGGCGCAGACTTCGCCATCCCCAGCCCGGCCACCTCCCCGCCCCCCGCCTATGACAATGTGGCCTACATCCCCAAGGAAGCCTCCGAGTAGAATAGCAGATGTGGCCCTGCAGGCCAGCCCTGTCCCCTCGGCCACCCTCTCCACCCCACTCTGCTGCCCCCCTTTGCCCTGGGCTGAGGCCCTGGGTGGGGCTCTGTCCACCCCTGCCTCCAGGGCTCCTTTGCAGAGGACACCAGCGAAAGTCCGGGTGTGTGTCCATCACCCTCTGAGGGACGCCAGCGCCCCAAGCCCGATGCTCCGGGGTGGAGGTAATCTTGGCTCTGTGCTTGCCACTGCTCTGGCCTCGGATTTCCCACTTGGAATCTTCAGCCCCTCCCAGTGCCCGGCCTGGCATCGCCCCCTCCCCCCAGCGGCCCCCTTCTCCTTGTCTGTAATATGGAGCCGGAGTGGACTCAGCCCAGGCCCCTGCCCAGGGACATGGCAGGCACCCTCGCCCCGGGGCAGCCCGGCCCCTCAGGCTCCGCCAGCGTGTCACCATGGCAACCAGCTGATCCCGAGGGACTAGGAGATGCCTTAGCCCTTGTCACAGGTCCTGGTGTACAACTCGAGCCGTCCACACCGCAGAGGAAAATAAATGGTGTGGCCTTGAGGCTGGGCGGCCTCACTGCAAAGAGTCTGCTTTCTAACCTCAAGGACGTCCTCGGCTGTCCCAGCAAAAGGGCACCAGTGGCTGCCAGTGATGAGCTCCATGTGGGTGGCCCCACTTCCTCTGGCCTCACCCTGCAAGAAGCCCACCTGCTGGTCCCACTCTACACAAGGACCCTGAAGTTAAACCCATGCCAGGGCCTCGGGACTACCAAGAAGCAGTGCTGGGATTCAAACCCAGCTAGCTCCCTGTGACGTCACCACGTGCTCTTACCCCATGAACCCCCACCACAACCCCAAGTGCTTCCCGCAACCCAAAGGCTGGACAGGACTGCATTCCTCACCACATCCACTTCACCCAACAAACTCCTGCTCCTCCTTCAAGACCCAGTTCAACTGCTGCCCCTGCCGGGCGTCTTCCCAAAGGCGGGGTAGTCATGGACCCCAGTCTAGTCACTGGACTAGAGGAGGACAAGCGAGGTGCCACAAGGAGACCTTCACTCCTGGGGCCATGCCCTGCAGAGCTGGCAGGGGGTTGACCTTAAAAATCAAAAGAGTGTGGTGGCCCATGCCTGTCATCCCTGCACTCTGGGAGGCTGATGCAGAAGGTTACAAGTTCAAGGTCAGATGGACACACACCTTAGTGACTTAGCAAGGTCCTATCTCAAAATAAAATGTTAGAAAGGGCTGGGGAACTGGGGATTTAGCTCAGTGGCACCACGCTTGCCTTGCAAGCGCAAGGTCCCGAGTTCAATTCCTGATACAAAAAAAAAGGCCCTGTCCTCAACTCAGAGTACCAATAAAAGAAAAAGCCACAAGAAGAGGCTGGTACTTAGGGTTAGGGTTTAAGATCAGAAAGTGCAAATGTGCCTGAGGACTGGGGAGCACCTTCCGGCTGCTCAGAGCTGAGGGGAGGAGTTTGGATAGCAGGGTAGGGGATGGGGGACGGAAGAGGGAACGTGCCCCGGCAAGAACCCCCCTCTGTTCTCTGCCCACTGAGCCCCTCAGGAGGACGGGGCCACACACAGACCAGCTGGGGGACTGATCGGACGGACGCCTCCTCCCGGGCCCCTGCAGATGTCCCCTGTGTTGAGGCAGGGGAGGTTTATTTGACTCATGGTTATAGGCCGGGGCAGAAGTGGCTGGAGACCAGGTGTGTTCCGAAGAGAAATCCACAAAGATCTGAGCATGTGACAGGCTGTACTATGCTCATGGATCAAGAAGCTCAACTGTGCTACTTGGCCACTTACTGCCTCATGCTGAGGGCGTTGGGTGTTGTGTCTCATCCACCTGGGAGTGACGAAGACGGGCACATGGCCGTTAATCTCCCCAAAAACTCTCACTTCAAACACACTGTCCCATTGTTCTCGGCAACGTGGCCCTTACCATACCAAGTTGTTTTAAATGTAAACTCCCACTGCATGTTTTGATCACCCCTTGTGAGCAGTGGTGTATTTATTTAAAAGGAATAAACGAAAAGGAACACCCTGCTGCCACGTCTAAGGTGAATCTGTGTGGAGGGCCAGGCCCTGCAAACACACTCTGCTTCATCACACTGCTGAGCACCCCGAGAACTGACAGCAGCTGAGCCTGTGGGGACAGAGAGGGGTGCCTGGGACTGGCGGTGCTGGTGACCATCAGCCGGGCGTGCACGCAGGTCACAAGCAACCAGCGCGAACTCGGTCCTGCACTCCGCTGTGTGTGATCGCCTCTGTCTTAGAAAGTAGGGAATGATGGGAAACAAGCCCTGGCCTCACAGCGGTCCATGGCCCACTCGGGCTGACGGCAGGACCGCGGCCTGGACCCTGCAGGCTGAGCCGTGGCCCTGCTGCAGTCCCGTCCTCTGCCTCCAGGCCCGGCCCTCCCTCCCTCCTTCCCTCATGGGCCTCTTCCGAGCCAGCAGGGACCCCCCGCAGCTGTCCCGGGCCAGCAGCCGCCTCCCCAGCGAAGGATGGAGGGAGTGACGGGGCACCCGGAGGAGGCAGCCGCTGCAGCCCCAGCGCCACCACCCCATCCCGCAGACTGCGCCAGTGCTGCACACCTCCTGTGCCGTGGGTCCTGCGGCCGCCGGGAGGGTTGGGCACCGAACCCCCTGCACTCCCTCCTCTCGGCCGCACCCCTCTACTCCTCGGAGGTCTCGGTCTGCCTGGCCCATCTGCTCCGGCCACTGTCGCTGCCCTCCTTCCCACAGAGTGTGCAAGCCGCCCAGATGGCACCGGGGTCACTGTCCTCGCCTGGCACCCAAGGGCACCCATCTCCACCTCCCAGCCAGCCCAGCCCTCTGCACTGGGTCCCGCGTCACCGGTGCCCGCAGCCCGCTGCTCCCCTGCCCTCACCTCCTGTCCGCAGACAGCACCGCCTGACCTGTGCCCGCACTGCACCCCACCTGCCCCCAGAGCCCAGGGCCGAGCCACCCCACCCAGCTCCTGGGTCACAGGCTCTGGACTCCACTAGCGGGCAGGAGTAACCGAGTCCTGCTGCCCCGTCCTCAGGGCCAAGTCCACACTCTGGCTCCGATGCTGGAGATGCAGCTACCGCCCGCCCAGCCTGGCCTCTGCCCGCTGCCCGCCTCCCTCGCAGGCTCGACTATCCCTCTCTGCTCAGAGACCACCTCCTCCAGGGGCCCAGCCCCGCTTCCCTCCCTCAGAGCCTGAGGGGGGCCTCAGCCAGCTCTCAGCAGCCAGTTCCAGCACCTTCCGCCTGGACAGTGCACTCGGCCCCAGGGCCCCTGGACCAGTCACCACCACCCACCGTGGCTTTGCCCAACACAAATTCCTGTCATGCCGTTCCGAGGCCAGAGCCCTGAAACAGGGATCGGAGTGGGGCGAGCCCAGCTGCCCAGTTTCGCGTCCTCGGGAGGCCGCCTGTGTCCACGCCCGGGCCCTTTCCATGGCCGCCTCCCAGACTGACCGGTCCCGCTTGGCCACGCTGGCCATCAGGTGCCTGCTCAGCCCCAGGTCCTGGGCTGCGTCTCCCTCCGAGCCTCGCCCTGGGCAGGCGCAGTCACTGCAAGGCCAAGTGGGCCGGGCGTCCTCCTCAGCCACAGAGTCCCAACCCCAGGGCCCCAGGTGCGGCCAGTGCCCGTCCAGCCCAGGCCCATCAGTGAGCAGGGTGCCTCGAGACTGTGACCTCCACACCACACAGCGTTACCAGCCAGCACGTGGTATTATTACCCCCTTCACAGAGGGGGAAACCGAGGCCCGGTGAGGTCACATGACTCACTCAAGATCAGCAGAGATGAAGGGGCAGAGCCAAGATTCGAACTCGGGAAGTGGACCCCATCACAGGCCAGAGCCGGGCAGCCCGGGCACAAGGGCGTCCGGGTGGCCGTGGGGCTCCACGCACTGCTGCCACCCCTGCCTTGTGCTTGAAGGAGGAACAGGGCAGGCTGGGACCCTCTGGAGGGTCCACACATCACTTCTGCGGGTGGGGCATCAAGCCTGTGGGCCAGGCCTGCGGAGCTCCGCCAAATGGAAGGTGACGGGATGATTAGGAGGCAGGGGGAGCAAGGTGAGCGTTGACCGAGCCTTAGCGTGCAGTTATCAGCCAAAACAGGACGGAAATGGACTTCTCCAACCCCTCACGTTGGCCTTTTTGAGACAGTGTCCCACTAAGCCTCTAAGTTGCCCCGCCTGGGCTTGAATTTGCAATCCTCCCGCCTCAGCCTCCCAGGATGGCAGGTGAGCATCACCAGTGTCCGAACACTCAGCAGAGCTCGGCAGGGCGCTGAGCCCAGAAGTGCCTCGGTGGCTCCCAGTTCTGCGGGTGAGGCTGCACCTTTTTAAGTCCATGTGTTTTAGAGGTTAGTCCTGGAATGCTTACAAATGCACGGACAGGGTGGCTGAGCTCTGCTCGGGTCTTGCTGTGTGAGTGCTGGAAATTGTCCAGAATTGAAAGGCGCTGTGGACACACCTAGCGTCTGACTCTGCCATGACTATGGCCCCTTCACCCCAGGGCTGCCCCAGACACAGTCCTTGCGGAAGGGACTGGACGTCACTACCAGGAACGGGAGGCCTACGGAAGGGGGCTGAGCTGTCATCTGGCCCCAAGACTCGGGCGTGAGGCTGGGTGGGTCCCGGAGGGCAAGAGCCAAAGTCTAAGGTGTAAAGATGGCCCGATTGCTGGCGCCGGCTCCCTGGGCAGGGGTGAGGCCAGAGCTCGGCAGGGTGGAAGTCCCCAGGCTGGGTGAGTGGTCCCGAGACACCAATCCCCATGGGCTGGGTGGCCCAGGAGCTCAGTCCCGCCGGGGATCGAGGAGGCCAGACTTGCACCCCAGCCCGGTGCTGACCAAGAGGTGGGGGCCAGCAGTGTAAGTTCAGCTCCGCACCCGCCTGGTGGCTGCGGAACAGGGGCCCTCGGGGTGGGAAGGGTGTGGGGAGGGCCGGGGCCACCAGGAGCCCTCCGCAGCAGGCACTGCCTGGGGGCTGGGCAGAGCACCACAGGGACCACCCGGAGGGCACGAGGCAGCCGAGAGGGACAGACAGGGCCCAGGCCTCTGCCCGCCAACCCTGCACTCCTGAAGGCGGCCGGAGGGGACTGGCTTGGGCGTGGGCGGGCATGGCTGCTTCTCAAGCCTGTGCGCTGCACCCGATTCTCATCCCACTAGCAGCCTCCTGTCACAGGCTCCTGCCAGTGCCACCCAGGCCTGCCGTTCTCTGCTTGGCGTGCACACACACGCACACACACGTCCATGCACAAGCACAAGCATACAGATACATGCACACACGCACAAGCACAAGCACAGATATGTGCATACACGCACATGCACATGCATACACAGATACACACACACATGCATGCACACACACACCCTCCAAGGCCCTCCCTGTGCCTCGGCCTCTACGCCTGGGGCCACATCCCCCACGCCAGCCGTACCTGCTGTTTGGCCGGGCCTCCCTGAACAGCCCCTCCGGCCTGGGCCCTGGCACTCGTCCAGACCCCTGGCAGAGCCGGACGTGGATGCGCGGAGGCAACTGGTCCTGGCTGGTGCTTTACCACCCAGTGCCGGGACCTGCACAGGGCAGCCTCCCAGCTCGGCCCCCCACGCTCACACCCACGCCCCGAGCCCCTGCCTGCAACAGAGGAGAGACCCCCGATGTAAACAACCTGCCCAAGGCCAGGCTCAGGCAGGCAGAGCCGGGACCTCCAGCACCCTGTCTGGCCCGCTCTGAGGGGAGCTGGGGGTCCCCCCACCCCGTCCCTGCCCTCCCAGAGCCGAGGACCAGGGCAGAGAGGCCCAGGACCACGCCCTGCCCAGCGCCCAGGGCTGCAGAGAACATGAGGCACAGGCATGTCCTCCCCATCACAGGAGGCTCCTGGCCGCCCCACGCCAGCCCCAAGGGCAGGAAGCGACCCTGGGGCTCAGAGGCCGGCGCCCACACCTGCCGTGTGATGCCCACAAGAAAACCAAAGGACAGCAGAGGATAGGAACCCGAAGTTTACAGCCATTTTGGCCAAAAGCAGAAACAGCAGCATGGAATCGCTGGGCTGTGTCCAGTGAAGTTTGGAAGATGCGCTTAGTGTAAAAACAGTGGCTCCTCCTCCAGAACCCTCAGCCCTTTCACAGCAGAAGGGCAAGATGGTATCCAGGGCTTCCCAAACTCGTTAGACCACAGAACCCTTTTACTGAAGCTCCATTACAGCCAGTGTTCCGCGGAACACAACGTGAGAGAGGCTGCTCTGACTCCTTGGGTCTCCCCACTGGATACCCGAACCACGCGCCCTGCCATGGCTCCGGAGATATGGTGGGGGGTGGTAGTGCTCTCTCCAGCGTCCCCTGCAGACCCCTCCTAAGCCTCAGGAAGGAGACGCACCTGACAGCCTTTCCCTCTGCCCGCAGCCAGGGCCCCAGCCAAGCTGATGGCAGACAATGCGGGTGCCCCCCAGGGCACGCAGCCAGGTGGAAGCCGGCACCCTGACAGCCCCTGGAGGTGGAGGGGGAGAAGCAAGGGGAGCCTCCTGCTGGGGCTGGCGGTGAGTGTTACCCCAGGCACAGGGGGCTCAGCAGGCAGGGTGAGGACGCAACAGAAAGCTGCAGCACGCGCCCGCCTGCTGCCTTGCCAGGCACTGCCCGGGACAGGTGCCCTCAGTCCGCGCCGCGGGGCTGGGAAGGGTCCTGCAGAGAAGCCCAAGGGGCGTGGGACACTGCAGCCCCTCAGGCCACCCGCTGTCCCCCGCCAGGTCCTCCACCTCTTCCTCGGCCTCCTGACCCTGACCTTCGGGACCTTCCTGGCCACCAGCGTCGGGGAGGCTCACCTGGTGGTGCTGAAGTGCTGGTACCCGTTCTGGGGGGCCGCGTCTGTGAGTGGGGGCCGCGGGGGAGAGCACAGCTCAGGGCAGGGGGCCAGGATGCAGCTCCTCCTGGGGGCTGTGAACCTAACCTGAGGGGCACTGAGTCCTGGTCTGGCAGTGCGAGGACAGCTCCTCCTGGGCCCGTGGGAGGAGAACCACCCGCCACCCTCTCAGCACTCCCCGCCCTGGCTCCCCACGCCTGAGTCCCAGCTCTGAGGCCGCCCTCATCTCCGCAGTCCTCTGTCCCCACTGTCCCACTCTCTGAGCTGTCACCTCCAGGACATCAGCCAGCGCCCCGAGCTCCTAACAGGTGCTCAGCAGGCAAGCACCCAGGGGTGCCAAGTCCCCCAGAGGCCTGGGCCTTGGGCTGCTGTCCTTGGTGGCAGGACTCGGGAGACGGGAGGGCAGTGTCCCACCGCAGAGGGACAATGGGCCTGCAAATCGCGCTCAGGAGGGGCCCGGGGCGTCCTAAGTGCGGCTCCACCAGGTCCCAGCTGTGGGCCCGGGGTGGCCCAGAGGCCAGGATGGCCTGGCTTGGCCAGAGCAATGGCGCCCCTAACCTGCCGGCCACCGGGTTTCTTGGAAAGGGGGGAGGGAATCCATGGGCTTTGGGGAAGCCCAGCTCCTTGACTTCCGGGTCTGCCCCACAGTTCCTGGCCTCCGGGATCTCAGCGCTGGCGGTGGGGAGGTTGCTCAAGTCCTCTCTGGTGAGTTGGTGCCTTGAGGTCGTGCTGGACTTCGAGGGCAGCCGAGCAGGGCACCTCAGGCAGCTGTGGAGGTGACGTCAGAGGGTGCAGGCCGCGGAGGGCCTGGGGCTGAGCTGGGGCCTCTGTCACCCCGTCCTCAGCCGAGAGCCACACCTGGCACAGCCCCTTCCCAGGCGCCCTTGGACCCTGCCTTCCTCCTGCATCCGGGCTCCCCCCTGTGCCCAGGGCCAGCCTCTGTCCCCACAGCCCCAGCGTGGGCACAGTGGCCCAGCACAAGCCGGACAGGCGGAGGTGGGCAGACAGTGGAAGGACAGGCCCTGAAAATCGCGGTCCACAGCCAAAGCCCATGCGGGGCCCTCCGGCCCTCTGCCAGAAGCCCGGGCCCGGCCCTGCTGCGTTTGTGCCCTTGCCCAGGCTGGCACATGGCTGCCCGCCTCCTAGGGGACACAGAGGACAGAAGGACGTCTGTGCGGTTGGCCTGGCAGAGCCTGCCCGGTCCCCACTTCCCCCTTCCTGGGCTGAGGACCCCAGGAGCCCGGGCTGTGCCTAAGCACCAGGACCCAGCTGCAGAGGAGCCCATCCCGGTCTAGATCTGCGGGTCCCCTGTTCCTTCGGTCCTCCACCTGGCAGGCCCACAGGACCTGGGATGGGCATGGGGACGGGGCGGCTTCGGGCTCCTCCCTCTTTCCTGGGCCCTTGGGGTGTCACGCCCCCAGCCAGCTGGCCTCGAGGGGGCACAGTGGCCATGTCCTTCTGCGCCACTGAGCTCCGTGCCCCAGAGCAGCCACGTGCCCCACAGGAGCTGCAGGGTCGCCCTCGGGGTGGGGAGCCCTGCCATGTGCCCAGAGACGGCAGGGCGCTGGTCACCACCCAAGCTCCGGGCAGGGAGGATGAGGACCTGGACAGGGTCCCCAGCTGGCGGCCGGCTCCAAGCACTCCTCTCTGCCTGTGGAAGGCGCTGTGCCTGGCGACGTGCCTCGTCAGCTGCCTCTGCGCCCTGGCCGGCCTCTTCGTCCTCTGCAAGGATCTCTTCCTGGAGACCCCGTTTCCCAGGCCAGGCTGGACACCGTACCCCAACCCCATGGTGAGTGCCCACCGTCTGGGGAAGCCTCCTGCGGCCAGGCCTGTTGCAACGGGGCACTGGCCACGCCAGAGCTCAGCACTGGGAACTGTACGGGGGCTCAGGCCACCAACCCCAGCCTCGTGCGTATCCGTGGGGAAACCAAGGCCCAGAGGGGGAGGGGGCCTGAGGCCGCAGAGCAAATCCAGGTCGCAACCTAGAGCCGCCTGTGCCTCGCCAGGCTGTACACACAGGGACTGCGTCCCCGGAGCCTCCCAGCGGCTGAGCACACCCCGCACTGTCACCCCAGCTTACGGGTGTAAACGCGAGGTCCAGAGAGGCTAAGTTCGTGGACCAAGGCCACACGGCCAGTCAGGCGCGTGGCGACTCCGGGCCCAGCGCTCTCTTCACCCCAGGTCGGCCTCAGCAGGGCTCCGATCCCGGGACCCGCCCTTCACCCCGGCCCACAGCTGCGCACCCGCGGACACGCATGCGCGGACATGCACGCGCGCACTTCCCGGTGCAGGCCAGTGGCCCACCCAGCCGCACAGTGGTCCTCGGCCCCTCTCCCTTCCGCCCTCCCGACTTCCGTACCCCCATCTCTCAGTAGATCTGGTACTGGCTCCCCTGAAGCCACTTTCGGCTCCCCGGGGACCCCATGCGGGCACCCTGCGCACCGGCAGCCCAGGCCTCGCCCTGCTGCAGTCTGAGCCCTGCCCTGCCTGTCCCCTCCACCCCCCAGGCCCACAGCCAGCAGCTAGAGCTGGCGCTGCTGTGCTGCACCGCCCTGGAGGTCCTGCTGCCCGGGCCCACGGCCATCACTGCCCACAGACAGGCCCAGCAGTGGGCACAGGTGAGCCTGCCCAGCCGCAGCCCAGGCCAGAGCACAGGCCCTGCGTTCGGGGAGGGAATGGGGCCCGGGAGGGGAGTGGGTCTGGGGACAGGACACGGGAAAGGGCCACCCGGAGGAAATGCCAGGGGTTCCAGGCCCTTGGCCACCGTGCCGGGCAGCATCCGACCGTCAGGTGGGCACGAAGGGCCTCACAGGGACAGCGTGGGCAGGGCCGGGTGCTGCCCAGCATTGTGGTGACCCCCGGGCGCCAGACGGTCACAAGATGACTCAGCACCAGCTTCCCAGCACCCAGCAGTTCCCTCCTGCCCCGCCGAAGACAGGTAAACTGAGGCTCAGCGAGGCCACACCACTTCCCAAGGCCAAACACCACTGAGACACCCAGGACTCTGCCCACACGAGTCCATCCCACAACCAAGCCCTGGCAGCTGGCTGGTGGGACACAGCCTTCAGACAGGCGGCCAGTACCCCCCACCCAACGACCCCAACCAGCAGGGCGCCCCCAGCACTCATAGTATTGCCTCAACTTTGTTTTTCATTTTTATCAGTACCTGTTTGCCAGGCACAGTGATTACACTCATCATGGGAGTTGCTACATGCACACAACACATCTTAGCTATTTTTTTTTTTTTTTTGGTACCAGGGATCGAACTCCGGTCCTTGTGCTTACGAGGCAGGTGGCAGAACCACTGAGCTAAATCCCCAGCTCTACATCTTAGTTTTTACACCCCTCCATCCCTCCCTCTCTTGACCCACTTCCCACTCGATTTTAGGGGGCTTTGTTTGGGTTTTTGTGTTTTGGGACAAGGTCTCCCTACATGGTTCAGGCTAGCTTTGAACTCACAGCAATCCTCCTGCCTCAGCCTCCCAAGTGCTGATGTGCTCCCCTTCCCATTTGAGAACGCTCTACCTCCCTACTTCCTATTATCTTACTTTGCTCTGATTTGTGTATACTTCGGGTTTCTCACAGAAGGGAAAGCACGCGATGCTCAGGCTTGCATGTCCGATTTACCCCGCTTGGCTCTAAGGCCTTAGGCCCGTCCCTACTGTGAACGTCTGTCCACTCCCCACCATCCTGAACAAGGGACACGGTGACGCTCACGCCCGTGTGCACCTCTGTCCCATGCTGAGCTTCCACTGGGCCGATGTAAATCCCCCAGGTTTTATTTACCACCAAGCAAGGACGTCCTCTCCTGGGCCTGGCTGTCTGGCAGGAAGTGGCAGAGCTGAGGGAGCTGAGGGAGCCAGGTCTCGGAGGCCAACCCGCCTTTCAGGACAAGGCCGCAGCCCTGCTGTACTTGTTCCTGCCCTGGGTCCTCAGCCTGGGCCAGGACAGGCTCCATGCTGCTCGGGCCGTGTGCTTCTCACTGCTGCACAACTCAGCCCAGAGCGGCTGGCTTCAGACAACAGGGGTGTGATCCTAGGGTCTGAAACGGAGTGGCCAGGGCCCCGACCCCCCGGGGGCTGCACCCCCTCCACAAGGTGCTGGGGAGAATCCGCCCCGCCTCGTCTGGCTGGAGGACAAGGCCGGGCTCGGGCGCTGCAGCACTGGGTTGGTGCCACCCACGCAAGTCGGGGATGAGGACGTCGCAGCTGGGGACGCTGCTGAAGTCAGAAGCCACTTAGCTAGCGTGGGTCCCAGCGAGGAGGGGTGTGGCACAGGCCTGGCCCAGCCCGGGTTAGAGACCCCTCAGGCCCAGTGACCTCCTGCCTCTGTGTCTCTGGGAGCAGGAGAGGACGAGGGCCCCCAGCACCTTTGTCAGGACAGGGGGACAGGCACCCCTGGCCCCGTGGAAGCCACTTGCTCTGGAGCCTCGCGCCCCACCGACACGGGCACCTTGAGATTTCCGAAGGGCCCAGGGAGGGCTCTGCCGTCGGCCCCGGGCCACACAGGTGACTCCTTACAGGACATGGGCAGCTCCCCTCCGGCTCCCAGTGCACCCGTGGAACTCACCCCGGGGCCTCCGCCGTCCTACGAGGAGGTGACCAGAGGTGACACCTAGGGCGAGCAGTCAGGTGAAGAGCCCTCAGCCGCCCCGCCTCCGGGACACACTCCGGCCCTCGCCCTGGCACGGCGGAGCTGCCTCCCAAGGGAAACCACCAAGAGGGGTGTCCCTTCCCCCACAGTGCCCCCCAGCCCCGGCCTCCGTCCACGTGACACTGGCTCTGAGGCTGTCTGGGTTCTCC
The DNA here is from genome assembly GCF_000247695.1 of Heterocephalus glaber. The sequence goes on from NW_004624926.1 coordinate 245,848, forward strand.
TGTCTCTCTGTCCCCTCGGCCCTGGCCGCTGGCTCGTCTCCACCCCTCATCTGCCTCTACGCTTCTGTGGCTTTGGAATAGGACACAGGCAGATCTCGCCAGGCCTGACGGGCTGAGCGCCCTTTGCCAGATGGGAGGGCACCAGGGGTTCACAGCCGGGCTCTGGAGCCCCGGGTGCCACCCCAGCGCCACCAGCAGCTGACTGGGCCACAGGACTCGGCCCCTCCCTCCCGGGCCCTGGTGTCTTCCTGTAAACCGGACACGGGGCTCCAAGAGGGCCTGGGGCCCCGATGTTCTGACAGTGACCTCGGCCTCCCCTCCGGGGCAGCGTCCCCTCAGAAAGGCGAAGCCGCTGCTGGCAGCCCCTGGAGGTCACATGGGACAAGCCCACTGTGGAGGCCACAGCGCGCCCCTGGGCAGCTGGTCCCACCCACCATTTTTCTGTTTGTAACAAAGCCGCCTGCGTCATTATCACGCGGGAAAGTGTGGAAATGACCTTCCTGGGACACATGAACACACCCCGCGGGACGTCCCAAGTCTATTAAACCCTAACTTCACAGCACTCCGTGGAAACCAGTTCCTAAGCTCACATGTTCGGGCTGGGGTTTATACAGAATTATTGGCATAGGTTCCATACAGGTTGAGCTCGGCCGAGGTCCCAGGCCCCCGCCTGGTCTGGATCCAAGCCCAGGCCCTTGGGATTCTCACGCGAGGAGGGCGTCGGGATGGGGTGCAGGTGTGCGCACTGCTCCACCCCGGTGTCCAGAGGGCCGGGAGGGCCAGGTGGAGGCAGAGGAGGGTGCGGGGCGAGGGCCCCAGAGCCTCAGGCCTCCTGGCCCCCCCACCTCATCCCCGGCCTCTCTTGTGACCGAGGCATTGGGGGTCACCCTGTTTCAGTGTCCCCCCGCACTTGCTTCGGGGGCCAGCATGGTCTCTGTCCCTGTCATTCAAACTCCCTTGGGACCCAACCACACAGAGGCCATGCTGAGCCCTCGGGGACTGAGCAGCCGCCCGGCAGGTGCCAGCTGTGGAGGTGCTGGGGTCCCTAAGGGGGGCCCCTAACAGGGGATCAAGTAATGCAGGCAGGAAGGAAAGCCCAGCCCTGCAGCCAGGGTCCGGCACTCAGACCCAGGCCCCAGTACTTAGCGGCTGTGCTGCGACCCAGGAGGCACCAACCTCTCTGGTCCTCAGAGCACTCTGCAGAGGACAGCAGGACAAGGGCATCTGCGGTCACGGCCCAGCCCCTTCCGCCCCGAACCCTGGCTCACTCCCTCCGGCCGCGCCCCCCGTGCCAGCATCCACGAGGACTCAGTGTTTCCGGGCGTGCGCTACCGCCGCAGCTTCGTGCTGTCCCCTCCGTGGCTTGAGTGGACACCCGCGAGCCTCGCGCCAGCCGCCCTCGCTGCTCTGCGGACGCGTGTGCTTTGCCGTGGCTCACACCCAGCGCTCGGCACCCACCCCTGCTCCTCAGATGGGGAAACTGAGTCTGCGCCACAGGTAACCGGCCTCGGCCCCTCCACCAGCGCCAGGCGGCCCAGCCCTGGCCCGGCTACTCGCAGGTGACAGGCCGGCCACAGCGGCGCGAAGGCCCTTGCCCTGGAGCCCGGACGCCGCCCGAGCCAGGCCCAGCGCTGCCTGAGCGGGAGCAGAGTGGGCGCCGCGCCGCGTCCTGGGTGGCCAGGCTGCCGCGCGGCCCTGCGGGGAGGGGGTGGCACCGGGCCCGGGCAGCAGCGCCGAGGCCAGCGGGGTCTGCGGGCCGCAGGGCATGCCGGAAGGAAGAGCAGGCGGGCCGGCCCTCGCGAGGGTGAGCGGTCACCGCTGGGCAGCGGCCGCCCGCGTCCTCCCTACGCCCGCGCCAGGTGACAGGGCCGCGGGCTAGGGCGGAGCAGCGGCTTCGGGCTCCAGCTCCCCGCCCGCTCCCTCCGGAGCAGGCAGGCAGGCGGCAGGCCGGCCCTGCCCTCCTGACCCGCCAGAGGGCGCGGTGGACGGCCCGAGGCCCTCGGAGCAGAGGTTGGGAGACAGAGCCGCTCCCGGGTCCTCCTGGGCTGCAGCTCTCCTGCGGCCCCCTGGTCCTGCAGCTCCTGGTTGGCTTGCTTCACGCCGTCTTTGGGGGTGTCCCGATCCTGGCCTGGACATCACGGCGCTCCCCGTCACCTACTGCCACCTGCTGCCTGGGCGCGCCTGGGAGACCCCGCTGCCCACGCCCTGGAGGGTGCGGGACCAGCCCAGGGACCGAGCCAGTCTGCCCTTAGCAAGAACCCCGGCTGCCCGGAAGCTCGGTCTGGGGTTCGGAGCAGTTTGCAGGCGTGCTGGGCCCTGAGTCTGAGTCACCTCTTCTGCATCTGCACTTGGGCGTCTCTGAGCAGCCTACACGGTGGCCTCCAGCAGGTGCACGCTCCCCTGAGTGAGTGCGGGCACTGGGGCGACTGGCGCGAACCTCCCCGCAGGGCAGGCCCGGCCCAGCACCTCTTTGCCTGCTCCTGACAGCTCTCTTCCCAGCACAGTGTCCTTGGCTCATAGCACTATCCTCCCGGGGGCTCCCTCTCCCTCTCGAGACACAGGCTTAGCCCACCACAACCGTGTCTTGGCTGCACCTGCAAGGCCCTGTTTCCCACGATAGCCCTGTTTCCTGTTCACGCTCCCAGGAAGTCGGGACTTCAGTGTAGCTTTTGAGGGCCGCAAGCCAAACCCGGAAAGACACCGGATCCCTCTCCTGCCCAGGCCACCCGATGGATTCTGAGACGAAGTTGTCCTCTCTGCTGGCTGCATCCGGGCCTGCTGGGATGCTTCCCCGGGACCAGCGGGAGGTCCCCTGCCCATGGTGCTCTGTCTCCGGCAGATGTGGGCCAGCACCAGGCTGCGCCTGCCCAGTCTGCCAACCGCCGCCCTCAGGGTGTGCGTCCTGGGGTCAGGGCTGGTGGGCAGTGGAAGGGACGGCCAGGCAAGTGCCCGGCCCCTGTCCTCTGGGCACTGTTTAATGCTGCCCCAGGCCCAGACGTCTTCTTTCCTGTCTCCAAGGCAGGCTGGGGTGAGGTAGAACCAGCCTGTGGGGAGTGCAGGGCTCCTCCTCTGTCCCAGGGCAAGGAGTGGAGCAAGAGGCTGCAGCCCCCAGGCTCCTTCCGCGAGTCCCACTAACGACCCCGGGGGGCTGTGACACTGAGCACCCTCTGGGGCTGGGGCCTGCTGGGCAGATCTGTGTGCCCACAGAGGACACTAGCCAGGGGCTGGGAGCAAGGGCCAGGGTCCTCACTGGGCTCTGCTCTGCGCTCTGTGGGTGGAGGTCGAGTGGCTGAGTTCAGCCTGGGATGGCGCGGGCCCGGCCCAGCCCCAGTGCGCCAGCCATGTGACTCTGCAGAGCTCCTCGGGATTTGGGGTCTTGGTGGCATCCTCCGGGGAACAGGGCCAGAACTACCGCGGAATGCGGGGGTGTACCGGGCTCCCGGCCTCCCTCCACCACCGACCCCAGCCAGTCCAGGCGGGCACAGACCGGTTCCCCACTGGCTTCCAGGCGCCCAGGGACGCCCTGGGACTGCTGTCCTTCGCCACCCTGGACCTGTGCCCGGCTTTCTACGTGGCCTCAGGGGCTCCTACACCCCCTTCTGCTGCTCCCGCATGGTGAGCGCTGGGCACACCAGGGCTGCCAGAGTGGGCAGAGAGGCAGGAGGGTCAGGCTGAGGCAGAGGCCGCCCCCGGCACCGACCACACAGCAGCTCAGGAGCAATTCGTGGGCAGGGCTCTGGGCCCCAGCTGGGTCAGTGCCCCTCGGGACAGGCCAGTGACCACCTCCTTGTGTCGTGGTGCGGAAGGCGAGGCCCTGGGACTCAGTGGCCTGGCTGGGCCCTCTCTAGCCCCACGGCCCAGGCATGTCCCCTGGGCACCTTCCCCTCCCAGTAAGGAAGAGTCCGTCACTCTAAGAGGGACCCTCCTAGACCTGGCGTCTGCAGAGGGTGGGGCCGGTCACACGGCCTGCAAAGTTCTGGAAGGGTGATGGGAGGGGCTGGCTCGCCCTTCCTCTGCCCCTGCAGTACCTGAGCCCAGTGGAGCCCACGCCTGACTGCCCAGGTCGCCCCAGAGAGCCCCACCACAGGTTGGGACGCAGCCCCCAGGCCCCCCAGGCCACGTGCTGCTCCTCTGAGGAGCTCGTGCCCAGGGTGCGGGTGCTGAGGTGCTGCCCCCTCTGGTGCCGGCCTGCACCCCTCAGCAGGTGGCCCCGCCTTCACACCCAGCTCTGCCCCCCGCCCCTCCACCCAGCCCCAGCCCTCTGTGCAGACCCCAGCATGGAGTGGGGCCTGCCCCTCACCTCCTCGCCACGGCAGCTGCTGTACAGGCCAACAGGGCTCAGACCTGAAGCCGGGCGTCTGTCCATGTGCAGGGCAGCGACCCTGGCACCCATGTCCACACTGCGGCTGACACGCAGGGCCGGGGTCTGGCTGAGCTTCCCCGTGACCAGCCTGCACCTGCTCCTGCAGCCCCGAGTCCTGGGCCAGGCATCCAGGAGAGAGGCCATAGGGAAATAGCAAAGGAGAGCAGACTTGGCTTAAGGAAAGACAGTAACGCCTGAACTTCAAAACCACAAGTGAGCAGCAACAGCAGTTAGGATGGGGCAGTTTCCACGCTTGGCCACACGTGAACCGGTTTTGGGGCAGACGATTTTAACCCGTGGGCTGTGTTCTAGGGTGGGTGGATCAGCAGTGTGGGGTCCCCTTGGGGTTGCAAAGGCCGAGCCCCAGGGGACTGGACTGACCCCACCAGAGGGTTCACATCAGGTGGCCCTGGCTGGAAGGGTTTGTCTTGTGTATTTTACCACAATAAAGATCCACAGACTTTCAGGACCGTGGGTGGGAGTTTGGGATGCAGTCCACCCACCCAGCCCGGGAAGCAGCACCCCAGGGGGCAGGTGACCGGGTGAGGACCCCAACCCAGCAGGGATCCACCCATGACACCTACAGGAGGAAGAAGAGGCCTTGCTAGGTGGAGAGGGGGTGACGGGAGCCCTCTTTGGACGTTCTTTCATTTTCTTCAAGTTTTCATCTTCTAGGAGTCAGGGAGGGTTTTCAAAATGCCCTAAGTTCCACCCCAGGTAGAAGCCTTTATCGGAAAGCAAGGCTCCGGCCAGGGATGTAGCTCAGTGGTTTCGCCACCTGCTGCGCAAGCGCAAGGACCCGAGTTTGATCCCCAGTACCAAAAAAAAAAAACCCTAAAAGCAAGGCTCAAGGCCAGATGTGGTGCTGCACACCTGTAATCTCAGCACTGGGGAGGCTGAGGCAGGAGGATCACCTTGAGTTCCAGGCCACACTGGGCTACATAGTGAGTTCAAGGCCAGTCTAGACTGCGTAGCGAGACCTGTCTCAAAAACAAGCTCCCAGTCCTCTGGGCCACACCTTCCACAGCCGCCAAAGGCCCCTCCTGCCCTACCTCACAGAGCTGCAGGTAGCAGGTGTGTGCAGAGAGAGACCTCAGGGATTGGCTCATGAGGCCTGGTGGGTCCAAATCCAACCCGGCAGACCAGGGGCTGGAGACCCAGGAAGGGCTGCAGTTCCAGGCCAAAGGCATCTGGGGCTGTCATCTCCTGCCCAGGGACACAGGCTTTGCTCGGCTCGGGCCCTCGACTGATTGGGGAAGGCCCACCCCACCACAGAGGGTCCAGTCCCCGGGAATGTGACTCTCATGCAAACAGCATCTTCACAGAAACATCCTAAGTAACCAGACACCGCTGGTCAATCCCACCCGTCAGACCGGCCATCACCCGCCTCCCTCCCCGCCTGGCGCCAGGGTGCCCCAACTCTGTGAGCCAAACCCCACCCTGCACAGAAGCGGGGGAGTCTCAGGAGGGTGACTGGGGCCTCCAGCAGCGCTCCTGTGAAGTGGTCCGCGATGAAAACTATTGAGCGCCCTTGCACCAGGCACTGGCACTGTGTCCCTGCCCCGGGTGGCAGTGGGCCCCAGGCCACTGTCCAGGCTCAGGACTCCAGACCGACCTCCAGGACACTGCCACGGGAAGCGTGAGGCAAGGGGCGCCTGCTCTCAGCCTGGGCCTCTGAGAAGCAGCCCCTCACTCACCAGCGCCTGAAGTGTCTGCAGGCACGGCTTGGGCAAAGCCCACGGAGCCCCTGGTGTGGCGGATCAGCAGTGAGGCCCAAGGCGCCTGCGCCAGCTCTGCAGGACGGTGCCCAGCCTCCTGGGCTCCAGGCACAGGCTCCCTGTGAGCTCCCAGCCCTCAGGATCTGGCTGCACCACCCTTATATGCAGCTCAGACCCGAACTCCCAGGCATTTCTGGGCAAAACCCCATTTCCTCGTGTGAATTTGTCACCAGGCTGGGCTGGGCAGGCTCGCTGGCTCCCACCGCAGCAAAAGAATCTTCAGGGACGCTGGGAAGGAGGCGCAGTGGGGTGTCAGGCAGACCGAGGCCCGGAGGAGAGGCCAGCACGGTATGGAGCTTCCCTCGAGGGGTGGGAAGCTGCGGGCATGCTGCCCTCAGGAGGGTCCCAACGGTCATGTCACGGGCGTGGTGGCCCGGTTTGTTTCGGTTCTGCGGTTGCTGATTTAAACACTCTGCGATTCCTGGGGGTGCAGACTCGGCCCCTTCCCCTGCCCTGCCGTCTGCACTGGGCCCCGAAGCTGCTGCTGCCTGCAAAGTGCGGTTGTCAGTGTTGGCTCCTTTCTCCTTGCCAGCTGTCCTGGGTTCCTCCTGTCCGACCCCGGACTGAGCCTGGTGAGCATTCCCGCCCCACGTTGACCACTTAGGGGCGCCTGGCACGCCCCACTTTGGACGGAGGAAGGAGCCGGCCTGGAGAAGGCGGCCGTGCGTGCGCTGGCGCCGGGAGAGCCGCTGTCAAGGGCAGCGGACGTCGCTGGCATCGCCCGGAGCCCGCGGAGCACCCTGAGGCGCTGGCGTCCCCTCCACAGAAGCCCCCACGGGCAGCGGCTCAAGGGTCAGGGGGCCCCGGCACTCCCAGCAGAGGCCACCAGGGGCGCTGTGGCATCGAGCTCCGAGAGAGGAACGGAGCGGGCTAGGAGGGGGCCCCGAGAAAGGCGGGGTCAGGGACCCACCGACACCCGCTCCTCCGCTTGGGGCCACCCTGAGCCCCTCGCTGCGGGCAGTACTTGCGGCCTCTGGGACACCAACATCTTCCACGTGAGCAGTGAGTGCCCCGGGGCTGCAGGTGTGCACGGCCCAGCAAGGCCCAGAGCAGGCCAGGCCCGCGGGGGCGGCTCCTCCCGGGTTCCCACAGGAGCAGCTGGTGATGCCCGGTGACGGCCCAATTTCCCATCCTGGGAAAGGAGCTGCCCATTTGTCCTTCCCGCCCGCTCCGTGAGCTCTGCAGGCCAGAACCCATTTCTGGCAGAAGGTTTCTGAGGCACCTGGGTGGCTTTCCGGTTCCTCTCCGCCCGTCCAGCCTGTGCACCCCGGGTCGCCGCCTCCGGGAAGCCCCACAGCCTCCCTCATCTTGCTGAGCAGGGACCTGGGACAACTGGAGGCCTCGTCCCCTCTGCCACCTGCTTTGGTCCCTGTGACACCAAGCGCACGCCAGCAGCAGCAGGAGGTTTGCTTGGAGCAAGTCTCAGAGGCTAACTGAGGCTGCAGCCTTCTAGGAAGAGCCAGGGTCAGAGCCCCAGCACAGACCCCAGGCCCCGGTACAGACCTCTTTGCTTCCCACCGCACGGTGGACGAGCCTCTGTCCCGGAAGGGCAGCACCTACCCACCCTAATGACTAAACGTGGGGTGGGGTGGAATTCTCTCAGGGGTCTTTCTCAAGCTCTGTGCCCATGTTTCACCTTCACTCAGTCATTCAACAATTGCTTCTGAGCGATTGCTAAGTACCAAGAGTGGCTCCGGTTTGGTGAGCACTGCAAGAAAGAAACAGGAAGCAAACTCTGTCCCAGCCCTGCTATCCTAGCCTGTGGGAGTTGGGAGTACAGCAGGAAGCAGATTCTTAGTTACTTTCTCGTTGCTGAGACAAAATTCCCAACACCCAGAGTTAAAGGAGGACAGGTTTACCTCAGCTCAGTGTGGAGGTTTCAGTCTACAGTTGGCTGGCTCCCAGGCAGGGTGGTGTAGCAGGGGGAGACAGTTCGTGGTGGGAGGAAGGTAGCAGAGCAACAAGGGAGGACCACAGCCTTTCTGTCCCTTCTACCTTATCCAGGCTACTCAGGGCGGGCAGCACTCCCACCCTTAATCCCAGTGCCCCTGAGTCCCACACTGCACCATGCATTGATCCCTGCCTCACACACTCCAGATCAGCCGCCTCTGAAAAGCCATAACCACATGAGATCCAGTCTGCCCGGAAGTCCACATCATCAATGCCAATCATATTTTCCCTGGGAAACACTGCACTCACTGACTGTCCCCCTGACACAGATGCCTGACAGTCAGCAAGCCCCTCCCAACCGGTCCAGCTGCTGTGTAACAAACAGCCCCGAGACTCGGCAGCAAACAGCCAAGGCCTTGGGCCCATGCGTGTTGTGGCACGGATCCTGGACAGGGAGAGGCCTTCCCTGTTCCAAGGTTCCTGGCACTTCTGCAGATCCCAGAGTCGGGAGGGACCTGGCAGGTGGGCTGCAACTGTCCGGAAGCATCTCTGTTCCCACCAGTGGGTGACATAGGCTCCTGCTGGCCTCCTTGTGTCTGTCCACGTGGGAGGACACGGATGAGCTCCCTACATGGCAGCTGAGTCCCAAGCCCCAGCGCAGTGGGACCAGGTGGATGTCGTGGTGCCTCCCGGTGCAGCCTCACACGTCTCCTGGAGACAGGTGTGTTGCAGTGGGGGCTGAGCCCACGCGGTTCTCGGCGAGGGGACAGGGACATCATTGTGCGGCCCGGGACAAGAAGAGCGAGCAGGTGTGCCAGCCTAGAAAAATGCTGTCTTCTGCAGCCCAGGTTTCGATGTCCCCAAAAGCGGGCTGTCTAGATCTACCCAGAGTCATCTCAGAAATGGAGAGCTAAAACAACCAAGCAAGTGGAGATCATATCTGGGTGTTGTGTAACATTCCACTCTGAGCAGAAAATAAAAAAGAGCAGCAGAACGGCACAGGCGGTGATCACCCCCGCCCTGTGGGGACGGCCTGGAGTTTGCAGCTTATCTCAAAAACGGGAAAACATGGACATTGCTAGAGAAAGAATTTGTTCCAGATTTAAATCAAAGGCTTCAAACACAGGCGAGGGGGGTGGCTGAAATCGCACGCGGTTAGTGAGCAGAGTTCTGGACGCAGACGCGCACCGTGCCCGCGTCAGCTGCCCGCCCCACAGAGTTTGCACCTCTGATAACCAGCGCTGCCCTGGGATGAAATGAGATAAAGCTGCAATCGCCCTTCACGGGTGGCAGCTATCCCTCACCACAAGGAGGCTGGAATCGTTTTAGGGTTCTTAACCACTGGGCTATGTGATGTCCTCTCCAATCCATAAATGGTGCTCTTGAGGAAACGGTCTGCTCGTTCCCGCAGTGGCCTTTTGGTGGCACCGGCAGGACGTGTAAATGACAGCCTGGACAGTGAGCCACTCCGGCCCTGCGCCCGGGCCTTGGAAGTGCTGCCCTCGGGGAGGCGTGGCACCAGCCCAGTCTGTACCTCGGTCAAGGCAGAGCTGGGGCTGGCTAGGACAGGAGGCGGTGGACACAGCAAGAGTCCCCCCAGACAGTGGGGACCCAGGCGCCCTGTGGCCAGGGAAGGGGCCTCCTCATCTGCCCACTGTGCTCTCCCTGCGCCGAGGCCAGATGTCCACAGGCTGCCGTGGACGGGGACGCCCCATTGGCCAGGAGGCCCTGGGGACGGACAAAGCTGCAGAGAAGCCAAGGGTTAGAGGAAACGAGAGGGGAGGGACAAGTAGACAGGGGAGAAGTAAGTCACTGTGCAACTCCGTAACCACCCGTGTTTGAGGGACTGAGAGTTGTGAGTGTGAGTGTGCGTGTGTGTGTGTGTGTGCGCGCGCGCACGCGCCCGGCTGTGCTGTCCCTCGGCTCGCCTGTGGACACAATGAACCCCCAGCTGTCAGCCTCTGGCAGTATGTGTTTGGAGGTTGCAGCTCGCCCACCCAAACCCAGGCCCAGGAAGCTGGGAGTGTTCCGATTCCAGTGTGTCCCCCGCCCGACCCCATCCAAGCAGCAAGTGTCATTGCCATTCCTGAGGGCCTGTCATTGGGCAAACTTTGGATAAAATTTTGCCGACTAAATAAATGAGAAAGCAGCTGTGAGCTCAGCCCTCGTCCTGGTGCAGGCGAAGATGGAAAGCGCTTCACCCGCTTGACCCTCCAGGCCACTGAGCCTGAGTCTCCCTCAGCCAGCTCCATGCGGAGCCTGTGGAAGTGCATGGCCTGGCTGCACTGGTCGGGTGGTCTCAGAGGGAGCCCTGGGATGTGCGTGTCATTACACAAGGGTTACAGCAGCCGCCTGCAGCTGGAGCCCAGAAACCAGGAGCTGGAAGTCACAGAGCAGGAGGGACTGAGGGTGCCGTCTCAGACCCCGGCTGGCCAGGCGTCCCCAGTGGGAGTCCACATTGAAAGGCTGAGGCAGCGGGCATCTGGCTCCACAGCTGCAGCAGCTGCAAGGCGTCCGCACAGGCCCAATCCAGTCTGTGCAGGTCCAGAGCTCCCGCCTCGGGCAGTGCCACCACGTTCATAGTGGGGCCCACTCAGTTCATTGACCCACACACCGTCGCCTCTGGGGAGACCCTCACGACCTCCCAGTGTGCTTCACACGTTCCCGGACCTCTCTCCAAGCAGTCAGGGGACAGCCAAGATTGACCCTCACAGCAGCCGGCCCCACACACCCGAGCCCTGATCCCAGGCCAGCCTCTGACCGACCCTGCTCTGGCCGGCTGAAGTTGGGGCAGGGCTGCTGGAGGCACTGGGGCCAGGCTGGGAGGGGCGGGAGGTGCCACACCCCCCCTTGGGCATCCACCTCCCACCTTCGCAGGCGTGCATTTCCCAGTCACCCTCCTGTGGCCAGCTCAGGAGGGGGACTGTCCTGGAGGCTGCCAAGGAGGACTGGTCCCCACCATGCACCCCCCACCGTCAGGGACAGCTGGGCCCCTTCCTGTTTCAGCAGAACCTGCAGATGCTGTGAGACACTGCAGATAACTGCTATCCCCTGGTGACTGCAGGCCCCAGCTCTGCAGAGGGGGCCTTCCAGCCCAGTGGGCAGAGCCCTCTGCACACTGCAGGGGCCCAGTCACACTCCCAGCCGTCGACCACCTGCCCTCTGCTGAGGTCAGGACCAGAGGCCGGGCTGGAGACGAGAACCGGCCAAGCACCTCTGCCCTGCTCCGCTCCTAACCTGGGGACTCAGGAGCAGCTGTTCACACCGCAGAGAGGGAGGGGACAGCATGGAGGAGGGGCTGCACCCCGCTTGGCCAAGCAGGACGGAGGGACGGGAGGTCCTGCACTGTCCACAGCTGACTGCTGGGTCCGAGGTCTCACAGCAAACTTGTGCAGAGGTGTGGCCCATGCCGTGCCTGACTCCAGAGCCTCGGCACCAACAGTAAAGCACAGGAAGGCTGAGGTGCCAGCCCAAAGTCGGGAGCCACTCATGGAGGAGCGCGGCCCAGGGCTGCAGAGCGGGCCTGCGCAGGGGCCTTGAGGTCTGGTCCGGGTCCGCACACAGGAAGGAGTGCAGGCGGCAGGGCCTGGCAGTGCTGAGTCGGCAACACACGTCAAGGTTACTCGAGCTCTGCTGACTCGACTAGAGGAAACCAGCACCACCTCACCGATGGACCGAGATAGGAGACAGGAGATGCAGCCCCATCCCAGGCCCTAACCTCCGCCCAGCTGGCAAGCCGAAGCCCAGAGGCTCCAAAGTGCCCAGGGCCCTGCTCAGACACACCTGTCACTTCCTCCCTGCCAGGCCTCCTGGGTGCCCACTTGGTCCCGAGGGCGCCAGGCCAGGACGGTGACTGTCAGCCCCAGCTCCATGCTCCGACAGTGTTTGTTGAATGACTGGACAGACCCTCATCAGGACCAGGTCACCTTCATCGCAACAGAGGCTCGAGCCTGCTGGGGTTTCTGGGGGATGGCAGAGAAGCTCCCCTCCTGCTCCCCAGAAGGCGAGGAAGCAGAGATGTGTGCGACAGACAGCAAAGCAGTACCAGGAACAGCAGGTTCCCAGCAGCCACTGTCACATCAAGCTCCTGTGACAACACCAAGTGTCTCCCCTAGGCTCCTGCCCATGACAAGGACAAGCTGAGCTCGTGGGAGTGGGGGCTCTGGGCCAGAGCTCCCCTGAGGCTGGGTTACTGAGGGCCTGTACACGCAGCTGAGGGAGCCTCGGTCCACTGAGAACCCTCTGCCACACCACCCTGTGGGAACCTGAGATTGCCCAGGAAGTGCTTTTGCAGGGTCGGGGTGGGTCCATCAGCACTTGTGAACGGTATCTCCAGCTAGGACAGGAGGCAGGAAGTGGCAGGAGCCACAGAGGCCTCGACATCCACACGGGCGTGGTTCTGAGGGCTGCACACTTGGGGCTCCAGGCCGGGCAGGGCATCTAAGTGACCAGCAGAGCCCCTCTTCTGAGCTGGGTGAGGGGCCCGAGCTGCTCCTGCAACAGGGCCTCGCTAAGGGAGGGACAGAGGCAGCGGAACCGGCCCCTGGCTCAGGAACAGGGAGGGGCAGTCCCAGGAGGGCTCGGGCTGAATTTGTCCTGATTCACTGGGCCGCTGTGCGGTGGTCCAGATTCTCGGCCGCTCCTCTGTCCTCAGGAAGCTGTCTGGGCCTCCTCTCCCCGCCTCCTCCGCCCGGTCTGACCCCTGCTCAGCGTCAGCAGACTCAGCTGTAGCTGCGCCCTGGCCTTTCCCCTTTGCCCCCAGCATCCTGGGACGACTTCCCAGGCCTCTCAGGAGCCCAGCCGGAGACACAGTGGCTTCTAAAAGCAGCCACTGGGCGTGGGCGGCGGGGCCCTGGGACTCCAGAGGCCACCAGAGCTGAGAACAGAGCTGGGAAGAGCGGGAGTGCACGGCCCCTGCCACAGCTGGCTTCCCAAGAAGCAGCAAGCCGGTCAGGGCATCGGGGTCTCAAGCAAAGGGACCTCAAGGCAGCCTTCTCTAGGCACAGGCCTAGGCGCGGCCCTAGCTGTGACAGAGGCCTCCCCTGAGCGGAAGGGGGGCAGGCTCAGGCGCAGGGGCAGAGCCACGGGCCGCCGCGAGCGAGGTGGCACGGACCCCACCTGCTCTGGAGGAGGCAGCAGGTGGCGAGGTGCCCGGCGCGACCAGGTGGGGTGCTGCACCGCCGCCTCCCCTTCTCTGCTACGGGATGCACTGGCAGGGTGTGGGCACCATCTCCCCTCGGGGAGGCTCGGGCCCCCGTGGGCGCACCAAGCTGTCAGTGCATCACCTGCAACAAGCAAGTGAGGAAACGGAGGCCCAGCCGCATGAGAGGACCTTCTTCCAATCCTCCTCTCTCCTCCACCTGGGGCCCCCTTTCCCTTCTCTGCACGCTCTCCTTTACCCCCAGGAAACGCCATTTGCAAGAAAGGCGGGCGCGAATTCCAGCAAAAGCACACGTTTGTTCATCACGGGCACGGCACACTGCGCATGCGCTTGCCAGGTCCCTCCCACCCCGCCCCAGCCAGACAACCCCTCTCGCCCGTCACCAACATGGCCGCCTCGGCGACAGCCCTTCCTGCACGCAAGGGCCGGCGGTCTCTGACGTCATCGGATGGCGCCGGTAATACCCGGGTAGGAGAAGGCTGCACGTGGACTCTGGTTTGCAAACTTTCGGGTCGGGCGATGGACACCCCCCTAAGGCGCAGCCGGCGGCTGGAAGGACTGAAGCCCGAGGCCACCGAGAACCTTGCCTCAGCTGGGCGGGTGAGACGAGCCCTTGCGAAGTTCGAGTCAGGCCCAGAAGCAACGCAGCAGCCCGGCCCGGGGTCCCCGCCACGCCCGCCGGAGAGCAGCGTGGGACCGCCCGGCCTGCCCCGCGGTGCAGACGCGGGGTCTCCCCGGGGGCAGCGGGGTCCAAGCCCGGAGTCGCCTCCGAGACAGCCAGAGGCGCGTCCTGAAGCCCCTCAAAGCGAGGAGTCGCCGGGGTCCCCCCCTCGACACCTGAAGTCGGGCCCGGGGTCACCTGAGCCTGAGCCGGGCCCGCCAGCGCCGGGCCCCGAGCCCACGCAGCCACCCCAGGAGCAGACGCCCCGGGCACCCGGCTCCTCGAAGGCCCGGCGGGAGCTGAGCGCGCCGTGCCCGGCCGCGGAGACCGTGTCGGGCGGCCTCGGCGCAAAGAAGCGACGGGGACCTTCCGACCAGGCCCCAGCGTCCAAGAAGCTGAAGCGGGAGGAGGAGGAGGCGCTGCCCGCGATCCCTAAGGGGAAGCCCAAGTCCGGGCGCGTGTGGAAGGACCGATCCAAGAAGAGGTGAAGTGGGGGCGCCGCCTGGGGAGGCCCACTCAGGGAGGGCGTCGCCTAACAGGTCGAGACCAGAATGGGGCCACGGGCCCTGGGATCCCCGGCCGCCCCGAGGCCGTTTCCGTGAGGCTTTCCTCCTGGGGCTGATGGCCCCCCGTAGCACCTCTGCCTCGGATCCACTGGACAGACGTCTACTGTTGTCTGCCTGCGTGTGTGGTGAGGGAGGCAGAATCCAGTCATCCAGCTGTGAGCCCGGTGGGCACAGCGAGGTCTTCCCGCCGCCCGCTGTGACGGGTACTGGCCCAGGTGATGCGGGCCAGCTGCGCTGAAGACGCGCACGCGCTAGGACTTCCCGGGAAGTAGAGGGGCTCGGACGAGCTGCAGGTGTTGTCTCTATTGTGGCCTCGCCTTGCCGACCGGTGTTCTGTTATTCTTGCTACCTCTGGGCAGACGGAGGCTCAGGAGGCCAAGTGGTGGTAGTCGCAGGCCCGAGCCCCGATCTGAAGTCAGATCCGTGTCCCAAGTCCCTTTCCCGCTCCCTGTTGGCTGAGCTGCCTGGAAGTCTTCTCGGCTCTCGCTCTTCTTGGCTCTCGGCGCTGAGGGCGAGGTGAATACCTGCTGGGTGATGGAATGAAGGAGCTCCCCAAGAGACAGCGGGGTGCAATCCACACTTCTGGCTATGGGGATCCCAGGCAGAGCCGCAGTGGTGGCTGGAGGGCCGGGGAGGAGGACGCTGCCCCCAGCGGGCCCCTGTGCGGGTGTCCTCTGGTTGCACCCTTCGAAGCCCAGGCATTAAGTGTTGCCCCGTCACACACACCCGTTAAACAGGAGAAGCTGAGGCTGGAAACAGCGTGAACCTTAGGGCCGCTTCTCAGTGCAAGCACATTCTGTGCCCTGCAGCGGCCTGTGAGGAGGCCCTGTTGGGCAGCTCGCTGACCACGCCTGTGCTCTAGAAGTAGCAGCATAGCGTCCTGTGGCCCGGTGTCCCCAGGGTCCTGTCACCTCGGCCCTGTGGGGTCCCTACCCCGGTTTGGGTGCCCAGCTCTGGGGCAGGAGTGCTGGGGTCTGAGGCCAGCAGTGCAGGGAAAAGAGAACCAGACTCATGAACACGACAAGCAGAAGGGCAGCGTCAGGCCTGCCGTGATGTGGGGGCCGGTGCAGGGAGCGGGGACACCCCACAGCCTCGACTGGGCTCCAGCCCGGGCGTCTCGGTCTCATCTTGTTTTTACTTTTTATTGTGGGGATTTCACGCACACAGCACAGGAGGGAGCGTAGTTTAATGGGCCCGGGTTCCCATCACCAGCTTCAGCAGTTCTCAGCGCTGGCTCTTCCTCTCTCCCTTTTCCTGGCTATTTTAAAGCACACCCTCGATGCCCCATCTGCCGGGCGCCCAGTTTTCCTAGAACTCTGGAATGAGCCCACCTGCCCAGGGCCCTGATGCCCGCACGAGGGTGGAGACGGGACCTGGGAGAGCACTGAGCCCACTCGCCCTGCCTGGGAGGGGCGGCCCCTGCAGGGGTGAGCGCCCATCCCAGGGTGTCCTCCTGTGGTGTCCGCAGCCAGACTCCACGGTCACTGAGGGGCACGTGTCCTAGCCAGCACCTGGACAAGGGCGTCAGCTGTGCTGAGCCCCGCCCTGCTCTGCCCTGTGCGGGTGTGGCCCATCCACCCAACTTCCTGTGAGTGACCACGCTGACCCCTGGCCCCAGGTTCTCCCAAATGGTTCAGGACAAGCCCCTGCACACATCCTGGAAGCGCAAGATGAAGGAGCGGCAAGAGCGGCAGCTGGCCAGGGACTTCGCCCGGCACCTGGAGGAGGAGAAGGCACGCCGCCGGCAGGTGAGGCCGCCCGCTGCTGTCCCGGCCAGGCTAGTGTGGTTGGAGCCCGGGGCCATCACTCAGGCTGCTCCCGTCCGCGCCTGTGCACTCTCATGGCACGGGAAGCCATGCAGGCTCCTGCTGTGCCCCTCTCCTGGGAGGCGATGGTTGGTGACACTGTCCCTGGATCGGGGTCACCAGGGGCTGGGCTTGGTTGGTGACCGCAGGGCACTGGACCAGTCATACAATGCGGCCCGCCCCTGAGGAAGGCGTGTCCCCAGCACTCTGTCCCCCACCAGCCTGGGCCCGGGCCCCGAATGCTGAGCCCTTATCTCACTTTCTGCGCAGCCTGCTCTGCTCTGAGGCGAGAGCCGCCCCGGGTCCCCAGACAGGAGCAGGACTCACTGCTTCCCCTTTCTCCTGGCCTGCACTGCCGCTCTCACTGGGCTTGGGGGACTGGGGCCAGGGTGCAGGGGAAGCTCCCAGGGTCCCTACCCTGGCTCAGTGTGTAATGAGCTTCCCTCCACAGTGGGCCCCTGGGGTCACTCCCTGGGGCTCCCCAGAGCTTCCTGGGCCACCACCCTGACACCCCCTGGAGCCCAATCGGGGGCCTCTCCCTCCCTGAGACCAGGGTCCCACGGCCTCAGTTTCCCCTCCCTGTGTGTCCCGTGTGTTCCAGGAGAAGAAGCAGCGCCGGGCTGAGAACCTGAGACGCCGCCTGGAGAATGAGCGGAGAGCGGAGGTCGTCCAGGTGGTGAGTGCCCCGGCAGCCTGAGGTGGGGCAGCCCTTCCCGGGGACAGGGCCAGCGCCCCGGCCACACTAACACCCCGACTCCCACCCCAGATCCGCAACCCCGCCAAGCTCAAGCGGGCGAAGAAGAAGCAGCTGCGCGCCATTCAGAAGCGGGACACGCTTGCCCTGCTGCAGAAGCAGCCGCCCCGCCGGCCAGGGGCCGAGGCCTGAGCCCGCGTGGACACTGGGCAGCGCCTCTGCCATAAGGAACTTGGCCCGGGGCTGCTGGCCTCTGAGGGCTCTGGAGGAGGCTGGGGTTCAGGCCCTGACCACCTGTCCTCCCCCAAATGCCTTCCACCCCAGTACCGTAACTGGTGACCACTGTGTGCCCAGGCCTGGGGTTCCGAATCCAGCGTCCCCACCCGGCTGGAAGATTAGGGTGGGAAGCTGGGGGGGGGGGCGCCCTCTTCCCGGCAGAAGCCCTGAAGGGCAGAGGGGGCCACACCCGGCCACCCCGCAGCAGGGAGCTATTTATTGCGGGGCGCTGTGTGCAGGGCCAGGACGAGCAGGTGCAGACCTGTATCCCTGCCCTCGGGCTCTTACCCGGGAAGAGAAGCAATAAACAAGTGAGCTTGGTGTGCTGAGCTGGGGTGCTGCCCGGAGGGCGGGGAGGGGCCGAGACCTCTGTCCCCAAACAGGAAGCGCCACGCCCTCTGTCCTCAGGAGATGGCAGCTGTGGGGGCCCACAGGGTCACTGGTGGGTGCTGCAGAGGCCTTGGGGTGACAGCACCCTGAGTGCAGCCCACACTGGGCTCCGGACTCGGCGGGTGCCCTGTGGCCCTGAAGTCCGCACCTCCGGGGGGGGGGGTGTAGGGGGACGCGGAGTGTCGAGCTGGGGCTGTTGGGGCCGCGCCTGAGAGATGTGCTCGGGCCGCCAGCCTGCTCTGGAATCCCCCCCACCTTTGCCTAGCATCGCTCCAAGCGTGGCCCCGCGGTGCTGCTGGAAATGCAGACTCCGCTGGATGCGGTGGTGCCCGCCTGCCAGCCCCATGCCCCTGGATGCTGAGGCAGGGGGATCTCACGTTTGAGCAAAGTTAGTGACTTAGACCCTACCTCAAAACGAAGGGCTGGGAGTGCAACGGCTGTGCGGCCGCCCGCAGAGCCGCCCTGCTGTGCCCCGGGAGCCCCGAGACTCAGGCACGTCCGAGGCTGAAATGCAAGCGCCACTTCCGCGCACTTTTATTTCTGCAAGGATCGGAGTCCCGTGGGCCACTCGGGGCTCGGTTTCCTGGGAGGCTGAGCGGAGCCGCTTGCCGCGCCCTACCCGGAGGTCGAGCGGGGCCCGTCGCTCCCCAGGGCCGCGGGCCCCCGCAGCCAGCGGAGCAGGGCGCAGCGCCCGGCCGAAGACAGCGACGGCGAGGAGGCCGCGGCGGTGACCCCGGGGGAGGAGCGGCGGCGGCGCGAGCCCGCCTCGCCGTCGTCCACCAGCACGCTCTCGAGCACGGCGCGCAGCGAGCGGCGCAGCTTGCGGCCCACGTCAGGGCAGGTGAGCACGTAGAGCAGCGGGTTGACCACGCTGTTGATGAAGGCCAGGCTGGTGACGTAGGGCAGCCCGCGCCAGGCCAGCGGCCGCAGGGCCGGCACGACGTGCGCGCGCGCCTCGAGCAGGCTGAAGGCGTGGTAGGGGCCCCAGCAGAGCGCGAAGGCCGCCACCGCCGCCGCCACCAGGCACGCGAAGCGGCCGGGCCGGAGCCCGGCTTGGGGCCGGCGGCGCAGGCGCGCGCTCAGCACGGCGTGGCTGGCGGCGATGTCCCCCAGCGGCAGCACGAAGGCCAACAGGAACTTGCTGCCCGCCAGCGCCGCCTGCCGCCGGCCGCACGTCGCCGCGGGGTCGCCGCCCGGCGCCAGCGCCAGCACGTCGTAGTAGCACATGGTGCGGCCGTCGCGCCGCGGGATGGTATCGCGGAACACGAAGTAGGGCGCCGTGTTGAGCAGCGCCACCGCCCACAGCGCCGCGCACACCCTGCGCGCCGCGCCCACCGAGCGGTGGTTCTGTGCCCACACCGGGTACACGACGCGCACGCAGCGGTCCAGGCTGATGGTGCTGAGCAGGAAGCCGCTGGCGAACATGTTCAGGAAGAAGACGGACGAGTACAGCTTGCAGAAGGCCGGACCAAGCTCCCACGAGTGCCCCACGGCCAGGAAGTAGGTGAAGAAGGGCAGCGAGGCGGAGGCCAGCAGGTCAGACAGCGCCAGGTGCAGCGCCCAGGTGGTGACCACGGTCTGGCGCATGCGGCAGCCCACGACAAACACGATGAGCGCGTTCTCCACCAGGCCCAGCAGCGCCACCAGCCCGTGCAGCGTCACCGACGCGTGGTCCATGTAGCGCAGGCTGGAGTTGCCGTGGGCCTGCAGCCGGCTCATCTGCTCCAGGACCGGGCACAGCAGCCGCAGGGAGGCGTTGGCCATGGGCGGCCTGCGGGCGGGAAAGGGGCCGCCGTGCTCAGGCTCAGTCCGTGGCTTGGTCCACGGGAGCAGCGCGGTTCTGCCGCGCGTGGTCCCGGCCCCGCCGAGGGGTGGCTCCGTGTGCAGCGCCCTCCCGACCGCGGGCAGGACAGGAAATGAGATCGGCGGGAGGAAGCGCACGGGCCGCGGGCGAGAGCACCTCCCGGGGGGCTGCGGCCAGGGCCCACGGTCCCCAGCCGGTGCGATCTTGGGGGCGTCCCGCATGGAGCACCCGCCGCCGGGTCGCCTGACAGATGCCGGTCACGGGCGCCGGCGATACCAGCGCCTCGTCCCTCGCTGCTCCGAGCAAGGTGATGGGTGCGT
Source organism: Heterocephalus glaber (assembly GCF_000247695.1). The sequence continues at coordinate 265,556 of NW_004624926.1, forward strand.
CCTGCAGAGCCAGCGCTGCTCATGGCCGGGACGGGCGTAGCGCAGGGCTGGAGCCGCCCCAAGGCGCCGCTCCCCCGGGCTCCGCGTCCCGAGCCTCGGTGGGCAGCAGCCTGGCTCAGCGGAGGGCGGGCGTAAGGGCTGGAGAGGCGGCCACTCCGCCACCCGCGGAGAGCTACCCGCCAGGTGCCTGGGCCGGTGCCCAGCCTCCCCGGAGCCAGCGTCCCGCTTCGTGCCCGTTGCTGTGATCCCTGCCGCCCACGCCTGAGCACCCGGGGTCCCTCACCTAGCGCCAGGCACCCGCCTGCCGAGGTCGCCCCCTTTCCGCCGCCCACCCTGGGAGAGCAGACCCTCTCCTGGGCCTTGCCACCGCCTCTAACCTGGACTCGGCCCGGAGGCGGGCGGTGTGGCTGGAACAGGCGGGCGGCAGCAAGCTGTGGAGGAAGTACTGGCTGGGGCGTGTGTGTAAGACTGTGTGTGTGCGCGTGTGTATGTGTGCCCAAGCGCGCGTGGGCGGGGACAGTGAGGGGAGCTGTCCCCCTCCCCGCGAAGCCCCGTCCTGCCCTCCACCTGGAGCAGGCTGCAACCAGGGACCCGCACGCGGCTGTGCCGGGCCTGAGCCCTGCCGACCGCGGCCCGACTGCCCGCTCCTGACGCCCAGGCGCAGGGAGGACCGCGGGGTCCCTGTCCTCCCGCCCGAGGGCCCAGGGGAAGCAGGGAGGGGAGGCCCCGTGCCCGGCGGGCTCCAGTCAGCCTCTGGCTGGGCGCCCGTGGTGCCCGTCTGTAATCCCAGCACCTCAGGAGGCTGAGACAGGAGGATCACAAGTTCGAGGCCAGCCTGGGCAATTTAGAGCAGGGCTCCCAGGGCCCCTTCCCCAGGACTGCAAAAAACGGTTTTAAAAAAATGTAAGGGAAAAGCAAAGCAAGCTTCATCTCCACCAGGGGAGAACCTGAACCCAGGCCCGGGTGAGGCCCGATGCTCGGCTGGAGCCCACCTTTCTGGTGCCGTGCGGCATTACACGCCCCCCCCCGACCCCAGACCCAGGGGCACCCAGGAAAGCGCGGAGAACCCAGCGTGCTGTGCGGGCACCGCCAGGGGGCAAGGCGACCGCGACCTCGGGATGGGCGGGGACAGGGCGCTCACTGGGCAGCAGGGAAGGGGCTCGGCTGCCCAGACCCCGCCAGCCCTGTGACCTGGGGAGCACGTGCTGGGGCCCCTCCCAGCGGCTAGACGGAAACCTTAGAGGGCCTCCAGTTGCCCACTCCTGGCCCAGAAGTGCAGGGGCTGGACAGACTGCTCCCTGGGACGAGGATGGCCCCTCCCCAGATGTGTCCCTCAGGACCTCAGCCCTTCTGGACGCCTCCCCGGATTGCCTTGTGCAGTGGACATCCTGCGCACCAGCTCCAGCTGGAGCTCTTCCTCCTCTGGGCCCTCACCTTCTCCATCCTGTAGCCAGTGTCCACCTCTTTCCCGTGCTCCAGGAGGACCACTCAGGACTAAGCAAACAAAAATAGTAGCTAAGCTTTGCTAGGCCATCAGAGTAGCCAAAAATAGGAATTCCATGTGCACAGACCGAAGGCATTTTTCTGTAGAAGAGGCCGCCACTGGCCCTGCCCTGCCCCACGTCCCCGAGTCACCTGGCCCACCCCATGGTGGCATCTGCAGGGCCCCACAGCCTGGGCGGCAGGGTCGCAGGGGACAGCGGGTGAGCCGGGAGGAGACACAGCAGCAGCCCGGCCACTCAGCTCGGCGTCCTCAGAGTGTGATGGGGCCTGGACCCTCAGTCCCTGTTGGGAGCCGGGCCGCCAGGCAGGCCAAGGGGGTCGGGACGGCGGGCTCCAGCTGGGCCTGAGGACCCGGGCGCCTGCGGAGGGCACAGGGCCTGTCTGTCCCCATCGGGTCCCCTCCCACCTGGCACGCAGACCGGCCCTCCAGGCTGGGACCCTTGGGCACCACTGCATCCCTGCTGTCCCGTGCTGCACCAGAGGGGGCACCCAGGTCCCTCCTCCCACCCCCCCCTTCCCCCAGCCACTTCACAGATCCCTGACCAAGAGGAAGTGAGGTACAGCCGGAAACACAGGGTCAAGAGCACAGTGAACTCCTGTGCCTCAAAACCCTGGCCAACAGTTAACTCCTCTGAGAAGCCTGTCTGATTCTGACAGACCCTACCTCTTACCCTTCCCCTTAATGTCACTACCCCTTCATCCTTCGCTGCTCCCCACATCTGCTGTCTACCTCGACATAGCACCCACACCCCAGCTTGGTGCCAGGGCCAATCGCATGTGAGGCTAGCCAGAGCCCAGGGTGGGGGTGGGGACGTCCCTCAGGGCCAAGGTGATGCCAGGACTGGACACGGCGTGCCCGGCACCCCCAGCTGCTCCGGCCCGCGTGGCTGGGCCCAGCCGTCTCGTGCGTCCAGCTGGCTCACGGCGTCCAGCACGCGAGCACTTTGGTTGGTGGGTTTGCTGCTTGTTTTCTGAGACAGGGTCTCGTGATGTAGCTCAGGCTGGCCTCGAACTCACAGCGATTCTCCTGCCTCAGCCTCCCAGGTGCTGGCTCAGACGTGCACCACCATGACTACCCAACTTGGATGCATTTTGGCCTTAAGGTTCTCATCTTAGGCTGAGGACATCGTGGTGGTCAGGGCCCGAGCCCCACGCAGCCGCCTGCAGCCACCTCCCCCAGGGAAACCTCACCAACCCGCCAGGTGCCCGCTGAGCACCATCCCCAGCTGGACAGGCAGCACCTCCTCAGGCCTCCCCCAGGCCCAGCTTCCCCAGGGCCGCCCGCAGGAGGCTGCTGGACTTCGGAGGAGACAGGGACACCAGCCACTGAACACTCACAAATGCACTCACCACCACTGAACTAAGGCGAGTGCGTGCACAGAGCACAGACAGGAGCAGGAGCTCCGGGAAGTGGGACCAACCAGCTTCTCTGTGGGCACTCACTTCCTCGGAAGCTGTGCTCCGGGGCCTGAGGAGCCGGGGCCCACGCAGGGCAAGAGCGAGGAGCCCAGCTGCGCCTCCGTGAGGGCTGAAGTTGGGGTGATAAGGTGAGCCCGGGCTCCAGCCAGGAACAAGAGCAACTCCCACCTGAAACGGCTCAGGGGCAGACGCCTGCAGCCTCGGCACTCTGGGAGGCTGAGGCAGGAAGAGCAGCGCTGAGGCTGAGACCTGTCTGAAAAGGAGAAGGGCCGGGCAGCGGCACGGTGGTCCACGCGAGCTCTGCCTGGTGACCCTGGCTCCTGGCCTTAGGCCACCGCCCCTAAGGAGAGCCGGCCCAAGTTCCCTGCCAGGCCACGTGCCCCCCCACCCAGGACAGACCACTGGGGAGTGGGCAAGAGGGGCAGCAGCCGCGCCCACCATGCACCCCCAGCCCTGCTCGGTGCCGGCCCCAACACCCGGAGGTGGCTGTGTGTTTTCTTTTTTTAATGAAACTAAATCGCTGCTTATAAAACCTGCAGGACCCCTCCCCCCCCCAGTCCCCTGGCCCGGGCTCTGTCCCCAGGGCCTGAGCCGTGTGGATGGGGAGGTCCAGGCAGCCCAGCCCTCAGGTGCCCCAGAGCCCCAGAGAGAAATGACACGAGCGTCCCCAAGTGTCCCCTGCCGCCCGCCCGCCAGGCGCCGCTACAGGCTGTAGAACTTGAGGCTCCTGTCCATGCCTGTGGACGCCAGGAACTTGGCGTGGTGCCCAAAGGCCACCCCCGTGGTCAGGCCGCTGTGCTCTGCAGAGAGAGGAGGCGGGGTGAGGCCGGGCTCCTTCCTCCTCCTGACTCGGCCGGCTGTGCCCACCCCAGGGCAGGGCTCCAGCCCAACACAGGGTGGGCGGGCAGCCTCCCCCAACGTGCATACAGCTGCGGGAGGAGGAAGTGGCTCAAATCGGGGAGCCCGGGGTCAGGGCGCTGCCACCCCACGCACACCAAAGTCCTGACTGCTTCGGCGCTCAGGAGCAGGAGGAAGCAGGAGGGAGCCCCGCCGGCACCAGGCCCGGCTACCTGTGAAGTGCAGGATCTCCGTCCACTGCTTGCAGATATAGATCTGCACGTCTGTGCCTCCGAGAGCCAGGTAGGTGCCACTCTGGTCGAAGATCAGGGACTTCACCTGGCAGGGCAGGGCAGAGCAGAGCAGAGGTCATACCAGGACAGCGGGCAGCCAGGCCCGGGGCAGAAGGGTGGAGCGCACCTCGAAGTTGTTGTCCAGCTGCAGCGTCTTGAAGTTCTTCAGCTTGCGCAGGTCCCACAGCTTCACGGAGGAGTCGTCAGCCGCCGTGGCCAGGTAGTAGCCGTTCTCGGAGAAGGCGATGCTGGTGATGGGGCCCGAGTGGCCGGGGAAGTTGGCCACATTGGTGCGCTCCTGCCGGCGGACAGCGAGGGGCGACAGGCGGGGTCCCGGGGTCGCGGTGAGGCCTGCGCAAGCCCCGCCCCCCTCCGGCCCCCCGCGCCCGCCCCACCTTCAGGTCCCAGATCTTGATCTGAGAGTCCATGGTCCCCGTTCCGAAGATGAGGCCGTCGGGGTGGAACTGCGCGCAGGTGAGGGCTGCGGAGAGGCAGGCGGCGGGCGGGATGAGCGCTGCACACAGGCCCACCCGGCCGCCCTGGGTGCTCCGGTGCTCCGCCGCCCGCCCCGCCCCGCCCCGCCCCGCCCCGCCGCACTCACAGCAGCCGGAGGTCTCGTCCGTCACCTTGGTGAGCACGCGGCCCGTCTGGATGTCGGAGAAGGCCCAGTACTGCAGGCAGGACGGGGCGTGAGGAGGCGCCCGCGGACAGGTGGGCGGCGGGGGCGGGGGGCATCCTCGTCCTCCCTCCTCCCGCCTCCCCGCGCACGCACCTGGTCGTCGGAGGAGCTCAGGAGGTAGTCGCCCGTGGCGTGCAGGCTCAGGCCGGTCACGGCGCTCTCGTGGGCCCGCACCACCTGGACGCAGGAGGTGCTGGGGACCGACCAGATCCGGATGGTGGCGTCCGGGGAGGCCGAGAACACGAGCTCCTGAGGAGCCCGGAGGTGTCAGAGAGGGGCAAGGGCAGGGGCACGGGCGCCAGCACGGGCGCCAGCACGGGCACAGCCGCAGCCGCCCCGTCTCCCTCCCTGCACGGCCCCTGCTGGACCCCGAGGCAGCGCACGCACTCCTGCAACCTGCCAGGGGCCTGCCCCGCGGCTGAATGTCCATCAGTCCCCTCAGAGCCTCCCCCAGCGGCCGCCAGGGTGTGCACAGCCTGGGCCCAGGCCCAAGGGCAATTCCACATCCCGCAGCTGCACTCCAGGGCAGTTAAGTTTCCAGAACCCCAGGGCGGGAAGAGCTCACAGCCTCCCTAAGGACTTGGCTGTGACAGGGAACCGCAGGCGGTCAGGGCTGAGGAAGAGGCGGCCCTGCATTCCGCCCCTGCATTCCACTCCACGCTGCCCGTCCTCACCCTCACCCCAGCACTGAGCCCCTCTCTGGTTCACGTTACTGCAGTTTTGTTGGGGTTTTTTTTGAGACAAGGTCTCACCACGCAGTCCGGGCAGGCCTTGAAATCACTAGTGGCCCAAACTGACCTCAGTGATTCTCCTGCCTCAGCCTCCCGAGTGCTAGAATTACAGGCATGTGCCACCAGGCTGGCCTGTGATTTACGTTATGAATGATACTAAGATTTTCCCTCAACACAGACTATTTCAACGAAAAGGCTTTTGTCAAACTGCATTTCCTCCTGCCCTGGCACGAAGCGTGCTGCGAGGAGATCCCATAAAGGCCACTCCCCGGCCTGGCTGGGACCCCATACCTGGGAAGGGTGAAACACCACACTGGTGACCTTCTTGGTGTGGCCTTTGAGGGTGGCCAGGATTTGCTCAGAGCTCTTATCAAACACGACCACGTTCTTATCCGCCCCGCCTGGAGAAGACCCAAGGAGATGGCACTGAGCCGGGCCACTCAGCTGCCAGCACTGGAGAAGGCTCTGCCCCGGGCCCCGCCTCACCAGTGAGGATCTTGTTGGTGTCGGAGGGGCAGAGGTCCAGGGCGAGGATCCCAGGGATGCTGGCACTGTGCAGCCCCTATGCAGAGAGCCGCAGCAAAGCTGGTCAGTGGCCCAAGGCAGAGCGGCCCCACCCAGGGAACAGAGGGACTTCTACGTGGGCAGCATGGGGACCCCTCAGGGCTCTGCCCATCAGCAGCCCTGCCAACTCAGCAGGCAAGGGGAGCCCCAGAGGCCGGCCGGCACTCACCACATGCGATGCCACCTGCCGGTACTTGCTGAGCTCCTCCGGCTTCACCAGCTCCTCCGGCACTGTCTTCCCTCTCTGGAACACAAAGCCCCCCAAGGAAGTGGCGGTGAGCCTCAGCTCAGCCACCCCTTCCTGCCGGCCAGCACCCCGTATGCCCCCGCTGCAGGAACCCACCTTCTTCCGCTCCGTGGTCAGCACCGTGGCCTTGTCTTGCAGCTAGAAGAGAGGACAGTGAGGCATCTGCCTGCATGGGGGACGCTGTTGCAGGCGCCGCGCTCTGTGCTCATCGAGTTCACCTCTCCCTCCATCTCGGAGCTACCCGCCCAGGCACAGTGGCAACGGCGCTGCCCAAGCGGTTCGGGGACCCGACCAGAGTGGGGCACAGCACACACAGCAGCGCTGCCCTTCCGGAGCTGAGTCGCAGCCTCCCCTCTTCTGTGGGGCAGACCGCACACCCTGGACGTCTCTGAGCAGGAGCTCCAGGACGGACAGAGCGTGTGGGCAGTACCACCAACAGCAAGCTAAGCATCAGAACACAATGCCCCACAAGCGAGGTCACTGCCCCCCGACAGACACACAACGCACCTTCTGGATGATCTCCTGAGTCATTCCCACCAGCTCACCCAGATCCATGGGCTCACCTGCACCCTGCGGAGGAGAAAGGCGAAGCTGGAGAGGCAGGACGCCAGGCACTGTGGAAGGAGAGCCAGAGCCAGAGCCAGGTGCAGGGGCACGCACCTGTAGGCCCAGTGCTCTGGGAGTCTGAGGCAGGAGGATGCCAAGTTCCAGCCCAGGCAACTCAACCACCTAGTGAAGCCCTACTTCAAAATTTAAAACTAAAAAAGGGGCTGAGATATAGCTCAGTGTGAAGACCCTGTACTGCAAAACACAAAGAAGGGTGCCCAGGATGTAGCTCGGCGACACCACACTTGTCTCACAAGCACAGGGTCCTAAGTTTGATACCGGTACCAAAAAAGCTGGACAAAACCCAACGAAGGGAGGGAACACCCACTTACCACAACACTCGGCTGGGAGCTGGGCACAGCCTGGGGTACGATGAGGCCAGCCTGCGGCTTCAGGGTTGCCAGAGCTGGGAGAAAGGACAGGACGGCGTGAGGCGGGGTGAGGCGGGGTGAGGCGGGGTGAGGCGGGGCGGGGCAGCCAGGCACAGGGCGGGGTGGCGCCCACCTTCTCGGGCGGCAGTGACTTCCTTGGTGAGCCGGGCAATGACGCGGCAGGCGGCGTCGTGCTGGTACAGCGCATGCGACAGCTCCTGGCGGGTGGTCTGCAGCTGCTGGCGCAGGGTGAAGCTGTGCAGCATGACGGCATCCTGGGGGAAGGGCTGCACTGAGGGCGGGAGGCGCACACACCAGGCCCGAGGCACCCCGACTCGCGGGCAGACGACGCGCTCCGCCCGCACACCAACCGGCCCAGACTGCGGCCCAGACCGCGGCCCAGACTGCGGCCGGCTCCCTCCCAACCCAACGCTTCCGAGGATGCCGTGCGCGCAAGGCCAGCACCACTCTGGGCAACGCCACAAGGAAGTCCCGTGCCACAGGCTTGTGCTCTGTCCTGCCCCTCAGAACCCGAGAAACAGCGCTAATCTATGCCCTGCAGTCAGGGAAACCGGGACTCAGACTGAGCAACACGACCCCAGCCACACTGAAGCACTGGAGCCAGGCCAGGAACCCGGGTCCGTATGACTTCAGCCACCAGGCATTCCGAGCCGCGCAGGAGGCCCAGCCGCAGGCTCAGCGGGAAGAGGCAGAGACAGCACAGCCGCACCATCCCTCTCCCCTCCAAGCTCACCCACTCGTCCTGCAGGGCTTTCAGGATGGCTGGGATGCTGGTGGCCGAGGGAGGCTTGGGCCGGATCGGGTGAGCAACTGCCAAGGCAGGGAAGGCCACCGTGAGGGCCGGTGGAGGGCCCCAGCCCACCTCGCTCCCTGCGCCCCGGCGGGGCCCGGGCGGCACCTTTGATGTCGATGAGCTGCTCCTCGGAGAGCGGCTGGTTGTTGATGGGGTCGGTCCCATTCTCCGCGATGTACTTCTCGATGAGCCGCCGCTCGTACACGTGATTGGACACGGGGGACACGCACGGGTGCTCTGGGACCTCATTGGAGACTGCAGAGGAGCGGGTGTGAGCTGGGGCAGAGGGCAGGGGGCAGGCGCCCGGGCCCCGGCTGCCCGCTCCTCGCTCCTCGGACGGCGTCTCCGTCTCCTCCTGACGGCCCCCATCACCGCTCACTCCGGCGCCTGCCGCCTCCGAGCAGCCTGGAGCCCGCACGGCCCCAACCCGGGGCAACGCTGGCCAGGCAGGTGAGGCCCAGGAGGACGCCTCGGACTCCGCACACGGGGAGGGCCGCAGCTGCAGCGCCGTCGCCACTTCCGGGCCGGGCAGCCTCGGCCGAGCCTCGTCTTTCCGAGCCCTTCATCCGCCTCTGCGGAGCCGGCACCGGCCGGGCCCCCACCGCGTCCTTGGCCCCGCAATGTGGCCCGGCTCTACGGACTGCGGGGGCGCGGACACGGCGGTGGGCGGACAGGGAAACTGAGGCCCGCGGCCGCCACCAGGCGCGTGCTGGGCAGTCCCGGGTCGGCGAGAAAGCGCCCGCCCCCCATGCCCACTGGAGCCAGCGCTGGAGCCGCGCCCGCGCCCGCCCGACCCGGCCCGGCCGCACTCACTGGAGCAGATCAGGGACATGGCGCCGGCCGCGCGCCCTGCCGCCTCACGCCGGGCTCCGGATGCGCCCCTGCCCGCCCCCGGCCGCTTCCGGCTCCCCGGGGCTTCCGAGACGCTCCGCGGTGAGAGGGGGCGGCCCGCGAGCGGAGGCCGCGCTGCGCTTCACGTGCGAGGGCGGCCGGCGGCGGCTCGGACGGACCCCAGCGCCCAACGGAAACTGCGCTTTCCCACAATACACCCCGGCCGGAAACGGCCTCCCAAGGGTGTTCTGTTCCTTCCGGTTGAACTCGGCTGAGGGACGGGAGGCGGGAAGGAGAGCGGAAGGTACCCTTTCCTCGTTGCCTCGGGAACGCGAAGTCAAAGCGGTTCGCCCGCGGCTGTTCTGGCAGCAGCGCCGCGCGGAACAAGGGGCACCGAGGCTTTGAAACTTTGGTGTGCGAGAGAATTTCCTAAGAGCTCGTTAAAACAGATTCTTTGGGTGCCCCACGGAGTCCCCAGGTCTCCACGTGGTTCTCGATGGGCTTTTGCACTGAGCTACATCCCACCCCATTTTATTTTTGATTTTGAGACAAGGTCTCTCTGAGTCACTGAATTGTCCAGCCCCCAGGCTGGTCTTGAACTTGCCATCCTCCTGCCTCAGCCTCCTAAACTTCTGAGATCACAGGGTGGACCACCACTCCCACCGCTTCCCAACTTGCTGTATTGAAGAGATTGCCCCCCCTCCCCCACGCAGGGGTTTAATCTCCAGTCTGTCAAACGTTTAGGAGGCCGGAAACTTGCTTTGACTGTGGGGTGAGCGGTGGGGACCTTTCGACCGTGACTAGACCAGATTTGGCTCTAGGGTGAGCTCCCATGTGCGCTGTAGGGAGAGGGGGCGCTGTCGCCAGCCGGCCGTTTGGGCCTTGAGCCTCTGGAAGAGTGAGCCAAATAAAGCTCTTTGCTTTATGAAGCAGCCTGCGTCGGTGCTCTGGGACTAGAGACGTGGCCGCGGCTCCTAGGGCCCTCCATGCTCAGCGCTCAGCTCCCGGAGTCTGAGAAGAGACGCGTGGCCCGTGGAGAGCGAGGTCGGGCTGTGGGGTGCACAGGTGAAGGGCTCCGACAGGCCGTGGACAGGGAAGTGCCCAGACGGGAGGTGGAGAAGGAGGGGTCCCAGGAAGGACACGGCAGGTGGCAGGGTGCAGGGACCAGGAGTTCAGACTCCGGAGCCCACCTGTGAGCCAGGGAGATGGCGCAGTCAACTTCTCTATGCCTCAGTTACCTTATCTGAAACGGACGCGTGACCAGGTATGTCAAATAACAATGCAGGAGGCCTTTGTATTGGCCTGGGTCCCAACAGATCAGACTCAAAGCCAGACACTGGCTCACTCCTGTGATCCTAGCGACTCAGGAGGCTGAGGCAGAAGGATCATAAGTTGGAGCCCAGGAGTTCACCGTGCATCGCTTGGGAAGTGTCCTCGGGGGTCCCTTCCAGCCGGCCGGCTTCTAACCCAGTCAGAGCGGCCGGTGACCTCCTTTCTGTGGAAATCTATTCACATGTTCCCCAGGCTCCTCATCCACTCATTCGTGTCAATCTCCGTCCTGACAGCTGGGGATGCAGAGCATGAAGGGGACAGCGCGCTGCCTCTTCTCTCTCCCTAGATATCGACTGGGGATTGAACTCAGACCCTTCGCAGTCAGCCGCACTTTCAGCAGATTCTTGATTGATTGATTTTTATTTTGAGGCGGGGTCCAAGTTGCTGGGGCTGGGCTCCAACTGGAGATGCCCCTGCCGCACATTTAGTGAGCACAGAAGGAAGAGTTCCAGGGTGGTTTGTGCCTCACATCGGAGAAACCCAAGTGGGGCATGCAGGGGGCTGGGATCCGGGGAGCTGGCCACACCAGGCAGGGTGGTCCGGGCAGCCCCCGAGGAGGTGCCCTTTTTGCAGAGACCTAAATGAGGGAAAGGAGCAGTCCAGAGATGGCGAAGGAGGGAGGTGCTTGTGGCGGAGGAAATTTGCCCCAAGTCCTGCATGACAGGCCCGTCAGCTCTCCCAGGCTCACCTCACTGCCTCCGTAGACACAGTGGTATTTTCTTTCCCCGGGCTCCCAGTATTGCAGATAGGTGCATTAATTAGATACCTCATAGGCAGTCAGACAGGGCTGGCCCTCCAGGAGCCAACGTGGAGAACTGTCAAGACAGTCACTGGAGGCCAGCATTGTAAGAGAAGAGACACTACTGAGTGCCTCGCCAGGGATGAATACCAGTGATTGATATTCTAAATAGGAATCAATCACCCAGTCTTAACCCAGCCTTTCCAGGAAAGACCCCTGACCCACCCCTTACCACCGAAAATCCTTGCTCATTCCTTCTACGCTCGCTACGTGACTTGCTTCCCCATTGCTTCCCCATGTAACCTAAGCAACTATACTTGTCATAGTCTTTGTTTTTTTGGTACTGGGGATTGAACTCCAGACCTTGCACTTTCGGGCAGGTGGCAGAACCACTGAGCTAAATCCCCGGCCCACTTGTCGTAATCTTATTGGCTGATCATAGTTTTGTCCACCTTGTGATTTCTCATTGGATCAGTATTACCTAAGCAACTGTACTTGTAAGCTTACTAGTTGACTATAGTTTTGTCCCACCTTGAGCCCGCCTCACCTCGTGGGTTTGTCTGATAACACACCTTTGAGAAGTTGGGTGAGTGGGCAACCCACTTTCGGGTCCCCCTTCTGTCTCTCCTGGATAAAAGCTTTTTTTGTTTGGCGGAACTAGAGATCCAGTGCTGGACGGTGGGCTTGCCAGTCAGGTGCGGGGCCACTGAGCTAAATCCCGGGCCCTATTTTTTTTTTTCTGGCACCGGGGACAGAACTCAGGACCTTGTGCTTGCATGGCAGGCACAGTGCCACTGAGCTGAATCCCCAGCCCAGAAGCTATCTTCTCTCAATAAATTTTTCCTACTCTTAACCTCTGTTGTTCCTAGAATTTATTGATTTTTTTTTTTTTTGGTACCGGGCATTGAACTCAGGACCTTGTGCTTTTGAGGCAAGTGCCGGAACCACTGAGCTAAATCCCCAGCCCTATTCTTTGATTTTAATAACACAAACTCGCACTTTGCATTTGGGGAGTTAACATCTATTCCCCCTATATCAATATCAGCCTGGTGTGGTGGTGCAGGCCTGTAATCCCACCACTCAGGAGGCTGAGGCAGGAGGATCACTGTGACTTCAGGCCAGCCTGGGGGACATAGTGAGTTCAAAGCCAGCCTGAAATACATAGTGAGACCCCATCTCAAAAAAAAAAAAACAAAGACTTCGTATCAGCAACCCATACATATCCATGTTCCTACCAGCACAACTCATCATAGCTAAATCTTGGAAGCAACTATGTGTCCATCAACGTTGAACAGATAAGGAAAATGGGGCATTTATGCATAATAGAGTACTACTCTGCCATAAAGAAAGATAAACGAGTCACCTGTAGGAAGATGGACGTACTGAGAGACCATAATATGAAGTGAAACAAATCAGACACACGAGCTTAAACATCACATGGTTTCTCTTATAGGTGAGATCTTTGTCAAAAGGGAAGAGGGTCAAGAGATGGGGGCCAGGAGGGAAAGGAAGGGGGTGCACAAAGGAACTGAGGAGTGTTTTACGCGAGTGCCGACTGCACACTAGGAGTGTAATCACTGTGTACTGCAGACATGTACTAAGAAACGACTTTCAAAGTCTTCCGAGGGCTTCAGCACAGCTCAGTGACCAGCGGGTGCCTAGCTCCTGCCAGGCCCCGGGTTCCAGGCCCGAACTGAACAAAAACTTCTTCCAGGTGAGGACAGCGCCTGGAGGGAGCGGCCCTGGGAGGGAGGCCGGAGGCGCAGGGACGCACCCAGCTCTGGGGCCTCGGGCCGGCGGGCTGCTGCGGGGGGCGTCGGCGGGGACCCAGGTCCCAGGAGGACCCCAGCCGGCACTGGGTGAGGGCGGCCCCGAGGCGTCCCGCTCTCACTCGCTTCGCCCAAGGGCGTGGGTGGCTCGGCGGCCTCCGGGGGGCGTCCGCGGCGCCGCGCTCCGCGCGCCGTGCTCCTCTGGCTCCTCCAGGCCAGCTCTTTGTGCCGTTTTGGCGCGAAGGCTCTCCGTGCAGGGAACTACATCTCCCACGAGGGCCCGCCCCAGACTTCCGTTCTCGCGCGGCCAGCCCGCGGCGCAGTGCGCATGTCCCCTCCACGCCTGCCGAGCTCGAACCAGAGCGCTCCACCCCGCGCACGCGCAGACCGCAACCCGCTACTCCGGAGTTGAGGCGTAGATTTGGCGGCTCATTTTAGCGAGAAAGCCTAACAGTAGCTGCAGCCGGGTGAGTGCGGGCTGAGGGCGGGCTGGACGGCTGCATGCTAGGCCCGGGCGCGGCGGCCCCCCGAGGGGAGCAGGGCGGGGCCTCGTGACCCGGGGGGGGGGAGGGATCGGACTTCCAGCGGCCGATCGTGCCCCTGGGACCCGGTTCCTCGTTGCTACGCGACCGGGGGTGGCGTTGCTAGGTAACGGGAGGCGCGGGGTTCCCCACGTGGAGGTTGCACGTGCTGCCGGAGTCTGCGGGGCGCGGGCCGGGCAGGCGCTGAACCCCGACCCCGCACCTAGCCCTCCGACCCAACTGTCCGCCCGCCCTCCCGCTAGCGCTGGGCGGGACTGCTGTCCGAAAGAGCACCTGCCCGGCGCCGGCCTGCCCTGCGCCACAGCTGTCGGGGGCTCGGCAGGCCGCCCGGACCTCCCAGGACGCCGGCTTCAGTCCGCTTTCACCCAGTCCAGCTTCTCGGTGGCCGCCTTCATTTGCATCTGCTGTTAAAATAACGGATCTTTTCCCACCTTCCTCTCCGTGTCTATGTCTCGCATTCGTGGCTTCTTGCCGGGCCTCTGATACTCATCTACCAAGCATTTATTAGTCATCGCTCTTCTGTCCCTGGGCTGAGGATTCTAAGGAAAGTCATGGGTCGGGCCTGCCTGCCAGGTGCGGGTACAGTGGCACACGTGTAGGCTGAGACCTTTCACAGCAGTTTACAAAGTGTTTGCAGAAACATCTTGACTCTGCGGCAACCTGTAACCTGGCTTCACCCCATTTTACATTTGAGGAGACTGAAACTCAGCTTAAGTAACACAGAGATAGTGGCTTAAACCGGCATGATAGTGTACACTGCAATCGCAGCACTTGGCAGGCTGAAGCAGGAAGATCTCCAGTGTGAGACCAGCTTGAACTACATAGCTAGTCCCTGTGTCAAAAACAAAACGAAAAGAGGTAGTGGCTTTTCATTTGTGGGTGCATGGAGCCTGCAGCGGACGTCTGTGGTCCTCTGCACTGCGGCCCTTTGTCTGGAGTACACTGTCCCCCCGGGCTGCTGGCCATTTATGGCAGCTGTCTGGCTGTGTGTCACGGATCCCTGGGGAGCTCCTCTCTAGGGGACAGCGAGTGAGCCCCCCCTCCCCCGGGCAGCCCCAGCCTGTGGTGATGCACAGCCTGAAAGGGAAGAGGGCCGGGCGTTGGCAGGGCTCCTGAGCTCGGCCTCGCCCCACCCTGGCAGCAGACCACAGCTGACCTGCAGTGCAGGAGCTCCGCCAGGGTGAGGAAGGCAGTTCCCAGCCCAGCCTCAGCTCCTGAGCAGAAGTGGCAGGGCTTGGCCCTCTGCTTCGTCCTCTCAGACTCCTGGCGTGCAGCACCCTGACCTGGTAGGGGTCTCCCTGGACTTCCAGTGGCCTCCCACTCTGTTGCTGTTTGGCAGAACTTTAAGGCTCTTGTGGGTAGGGACCGAGCCTTATGAGGCCCTGCGAGGTATGGGACAGGCAGAAGGGTGAGACCGGGCCTTGAATCAAGTCACCATCTGCTGTGTGACCCGGGGTAGTCACTGGGCCTCTCCGAGCCACACTGAGTGGAGTGGAGTGGAGGGGGCAGTAACTCAAGACAGTTGTAAGAGTTAAGTGGGATAGCGAAATCATCAGCACTTTGTAACTAGAGAGCAGCACACAAAGTTTTACATATACAATAAATAAAGTCTTACTGTCTGGTGCCTACTGTTTGAGGTCAGGCACTGTAGGAGGCAAGGAAGTACAAGGCATCTGCCTCTCAGAGGCTGAGACTGACTCAGCTCCTATCGTGACCTTTTTCTTTAATAAAGGGCATGAAGGCAGGCATGATGTCGCATGCCTGTGATCCCAGCACTCTGGGAGGCTGAGGCAGGCGGATTGCAAGTTCAACTCCAGCCTGGGCAACTCAGCAAGACCCTGTCTTAAAAACTAAAAGAGCTGGGGGTGTAGCTCAGTACCAAGGCCCTGGGTTTAATCCTCAGTACTGCCAACAAACAAAAACAGATTCGATTAGGCCGAAGTGAGGAGACACAGTGGTGGGTCAGCGGCCACTGCCGGAGCTTGGCCTGGAAGAAGTGAGAAGGAATCCTGTTCAGAACAGCTTGAAGAAATGGACCAGCCGGTCATCCCATGCGCTCATTATGTCCAAAGGGCACCCTCCAGCACCCTGTTGGACTTGGCTGTGGTGCGTCAGAGGGGCACCTGGCAGAGCTGTGGGGAGTCTATTTCAGGTCCCCCCGCTCAGGGCAGATGGCCACCTGGAGGCTGAGGGGGCACAGGATGAGGGGGCGCCCACATCACCCTGACCTAGGGAGGAGGAGGCGACATCCGATTCCTCCAGGTGGGGTCCCTGGGATACAGGATCCAGCCCAGGACGGCAGCCCTGCTCTGCAAGTCCTGGCATGATTGTGACCCATGGCACTGGCGGGCGGGAGCCATCTGCTCACCTTTGCCAGAGAGAGGAGGCCTTCCCTGCCTTCAGCCCGGCCATGAGTCCACAGGGACTGCAGTCCCAGCCTGCTTGACCCTGCAGGCCAGCAGCAGGGCAGCTGCCTCTGCGGCAGATGGTGCCCTGTGCCCTGAATGTCATATTTTTAGAAGCCTTTTTTTGGAGCCGTTTCCTTCCCAGTAAGCAAGAGTGCGAACACCCTTCTCGTCCCTCTCCGCCCTCGCCATGGCTGCAGATTTCTGGCTGAGGGCCTTGGTGAGTGCAGACTCTTGGAACCCTCCTACCGCCTAGCCTCATCTGAGCCTCTGATGGTCAGCCTGGTCCTGGAAACTCCCAGGAGCCCTGAGCCATTTCTCACCTGGGAGAGGACAGGATTTGCCGGTGCTGTCTGACCAGGATGGCTTCGCCTGCAAACATTCTCCTTGGGAATACTGCTGCCTCCAAGATTTGGTGCTTGTTGGGTCTTAACTTGTCTCCGGCATCGGTTTACAGACGGATCAGAGGACCAGGTGCTGAGGCGGAGCCGCCAGTAACCCAGCGAGATGACTGGTGCAGGCCCAGTTTATTCTGTGCTAATTTTTTTTTTTTTTTTTGGTACCAGGGATTGAACTTGGGACCTTCCGCTTGTGAGGCAGGCGGCGGAACCACTGAGCTACATCCCTGGCCCTGGCCTGTTTAGTCTGGCTCCTGAATCACTTCTGAGGCCTCAGTTGCACCTGGAGTCCCTCCTGGTCTCCCCTTCCTACTTCTAGTCCCCCACCTTCTCCTTGTGGCTGTGGGGTTCCGTGAGGCAGGCAGTTTGGGCAGGACCAGCCAGCCTTTATTACTCAGTGTCTCTCCTTTAGGGCTTTGCCTATGTAAGGGACTGGAGCTGAGCTGGTCCTGTGGTCCTTGTCGTGTCGTGGTTGTGTTACTGTACTGCAGGTTACGGTGCGTGTGCGTGCTGCAGTTTCCAGGCACACTTCCTAGTGCAGAACTTCCACGCCCTAGGTAGTTGGCTCCTAAGTACCTAGAGCAGTGAGGGTGCCCTTTGTCAAAGGTGGCCGCTCCAACTACAGTGTCTTCTGAAGATGAAGAAACAGCTTTTATTTGGAACAGGCCTCAGACACGCCTGGCTCTGTGGGGGCAGCTGCGCGGGGATCCCTGGCTGCCCAGGCTGCGCTCTGGCCAGGAACCCGCGCTGTGCGGGTTTGGAGGACGGGCGCTGAGGGACAGCATGAACCTTGTCAGAGAGCCCCCAGTGGCCGGTGAGGGTGGCGCGCCTGGGGGGAGTCAGGAGGCCCTGACCACCTTCCCCTTTGGGTTCCTCGGAGTCGGAAGGGTAAACAGCAAACCCGCATGTTTGCCTGAATTCTGGTGCCACCCTAGCGAGTGAAGGGAGTGAGAGGCGGGCAGTGGGAGGTGGGCACCATGGGACAGCCAGGGCTATGGCGAGTGTCAAGGGGGGCATCGCTGGCTTTGGAGCCATGCCTGCGGCTCCGGACGCTGCCTCTGGGCAGGTGGGCAGCCGGGGGTATCCCCACAGGGCCCGCTCCCTCCTGTCACCGAGGCTGTCTGGAGGTGGAGTGACAGCAGGACGACTGAGCTGGTCTTTCCTGTCCTAGGGGTGGCGCTCAGCTCTGTGCAGTGCAATGGTTGGGGGCTTCTGTCTAAGCCATGGCAGCCGGGTTGAGACCCTTGCTTTCCTGACCCCAGCGAGGGCTGAAGCTTGGTGGCCTGGCCCAGGCGTAGCCGGCTCCCCACCTCTTGGCTGCACAGAGCAGAGGAGGAGTGGGCCATGCACTGCCTCAGCCTGCTGAGCACGGCTCTCAGCATGTGGGGCTGTCCTGCTGTCTCGGGTTGTTTTGCATTCGTTTTATTTTAAGTAGATATTAAGCTCTGGCACAAAGCCTGAGCGAGTTGTAATTCTCAGGGCTGTAGCCTGTGAAGGTGTTCGGGACTGGAGTAAACCTCAGGGGGCTCCTCTTGGCCGTCAGGCCTGGTCTGGCGCGCGCCAGCTGACTAACACTAACTGGAGTGGAGAGAGGTGCCCTCCAGGCGGCACTGTGCGCAGCTCTCCTCAGCGGCACAGCCCTGGCCTCGGGTGCAGGGGATCAGGGCTCGGGGACCAGCTGACCGCAGCTGCCCGCTCTCCCTCAGACCAGGCCATGGCGGGCCCAGGCAGCCATCCAGTGCGGGCCACGCACCTGCTCGGAGCCACCCTGGCGGCCCTCGTGGCCCTGGCCCTCCTCCACTCGGTGTCTTCCCAGCCTCACCGGGACTTCGCACCGCCAGGCCAGCAGAAGAAGGAGGCCTCTGCCGACCCCCTGACGCAGCTCGGGCGCGCGCTGCGGGGGACGCTGGACAGCTGGCTGGGCCGGGAGACCATGCACTTGGTCTCAGAGGTGAGATAGGCCCTGCGTGGCAGTGCACATGGAGGACAGAGGAAAGAGGGGGTCTTTAGCGTGGCACTGGGTCCTCTGAGGTGGGACCCCAGAGCCCCAGATTCCTCACCAAGCAGCCTTTTGGCCCCACCTGTCACTGCCGGGCCAGGTCGGGTGGGAGGAGACCAGACCCGCCTGTCCGCCTGTAGAGGCCATGCAGCTGGTGGCCAGCCTGGGACTTGGAGCCATGAGGTTGCCGAGAAGGCTGAGGCAGCCTACAGCTCAGCTACAGGCTCCTTGGGGCACACCCTCTGGTCTCCTGTACATGTGTCCTCCTCCTCCTCCTCCCTGAGTCCCCAGCTTTGCAGGGTGACCCCTGAAGGGACACAGCTGTGCTCACCACTGCTTCCCAGTGTCACAGCTGTGGACCGGGTCGGGTCCCCTGAGTCTTGCTGTCCTGCTGCGGAGGGGAAGCAGTGTCCGTCCTGTGCACGGTGGAACGTGGTGGGGCCTCACTGGTCAGCCCAGGCTCCTCTGTGACCCAGCCCCGAGCCGGGCTGAGAAGCAGGTTGCACCTCTCCAGGCCAGCCCGGTTCCCCCGGCTCTGCTCCGCTCACTCGAGCTCTTTCCGCAGACCCTGTCACAGGTGGCGTGGGCCATCTCCTCGGCCATCTCAGTGGCCTTCTTTGCAGTGTCTGGGATCGCAGCTCAGCTGCTGAACGCCCTGGGGCTGGACGGTGAGTGAACAGACTGGTCGGGCCCCTTTCTGTCCTGGGAGCTCGACTCTGGCAGGGTCTCCTGGTCCTGGCGGTCCTGTCCCAGAGGCGTGGCCCAAGAGAGAGCAAGCTCCAACCACCACCTGTGGGAGCCAGGTGCTTACCGCACGTGGGCCTCGCTGAGCCCCAGCGGCTCATTATGGTTAACCACAGCCCTGAGGGTGGGTTGCTGTCTCACAGTGGAGCCGGGCTCCCTAGAGCTCCCGCCGCGGTCCAGGCTCTGGCTCTGGTCTCTCACCTGCCTGCTCCTCAGTTGCTGACGGCCGCTGTCCCTCCCAGGAGATCACCTCACCCAGGGCTTGAAGCTGAGCCCCAGCCAGGTGCAGACCTTCCTGCTGTGGGGTGCGGGGTCCCTGGCCGTCTACTGGCTGCTGTCTCTGCTCCTCGGCCTGCTCCTGGCCTTGCTGGGCCGCATCCTGGGCGGCCTGAAGCTCGTCGTGTTCCTGGCTGGCTTCGTGGCCCTGGTGAGGTCGGTGCCCGAGCCTTCCATGCGGGCGCTGCTGCTGCTGGCCCTGCTGACCCTCTACGCCCTGCTGAGCCGCCTCACGGGCTCGCGGGCCTCCGGCGCCCGGCTGGAGGCCAAGGTGCGCGGGCTGGAGCGCCAGGTGGAGGAGCTGCGCTGGCGGCAGAAGCGAGTGGCCAGGGCGCCCCGCGGCGTGGAGGAAGAGTGACGGCCCTGCAGCCCCGCCTCCGCCACACCAAAGAGCTGAGGTGCTTCTGGGCCGCCCGGCCCCCTACAGCCCCTTCCCTTCCTTGCTAGCACCTCGTCCATGCCCCTGCCCCCAGCCAAGGGGCCCCTTGGCTTCCTGCCGTCCATGGGGCGGGTGTGCAGCTGGGCTTCAGCTGCCAGCTCTGGCCCTGGCCTCCCGTGACCTGCCGCTCTCCTGTTGGCCCCCCGAGCTCCGCTCTGCCCCGCTCCACCTGCCTTGCTGTCGCCCAGCCTGGAGAGCACCACCCGCCCTCCCGGCCTTGGCCAGCAGGGGAAGAGCCTGGGCAGGCCCGGAGGGTTGGGCGATGCGCCCCGAGTGTTCCAAGTGCCTTAATCAGCGCTGCTGCCCCGGCGTAGCGGGAGTGCACTGTGGCTGCCATCCGCGTGAGCAGGGCACCTTCCTTGTCACCCAGAGCGGCCGCAGGACTCGCCCTGTGGGGAGCTCAGACCCAGGAGACAGGACAGCTTCCTGCTCCACACTGCCCAGCCTTGCCGCTGAGCAAGACCGGAGCAGGGCGGCCAGCCGTACTCCGAGGCCAGGGTCCTGCCCTTCCTGCCTCTGGGGCCCAGAGGCAGGGAGAGGTGCCTCTGCCGGGCCTGGCACCCAAAGGAATAAATGCCCAATTCTGACTGCTAAGGTTTGATGTGAAATCACAGCTGCGGTGATACCTATTTTTATCAGTGCTTGGTTGATTTTGAATAAAGTGCACGCTATTTTATTATCTTGTCTGAATAAAGTCTGTTTACTCAGAGTTTGGGCTGCTGCAATGTCCCCGCCCCTCCCAGGCCCTGTGGGGCAGTCAGTCCTCCTCCCCTGCTGGCCCCTGCCAGGTGCCACCTGCCAGGTTCCCACCCGGGTCCGCAGGTGGGGATGGCTTTGTTACAGCTGTCTGTACAGGGGAAGCCGGCGTGCAGCCAGGTCTGCCCGCCGGGTCGCTGCCCTGGCCGACAGCGCCAGAGGCCGGTGCCCGGGCCCTTCGGGGGGCGGCCCAGGGACCTGTGGTCGGGCCCCCCGGCCCTTCTGCTCCCGCAGCTCTACCCCCGTGTCCCCAGCCTGATTGCTGCCTGTGCCGGGGAGCCGCGCGGGGCCGCCTCTCGGAGCTCCGAGCGGCCGCGCGCTCCGCGTTCCCGGCAGGGGGCAGTCCTCGGCCCAGCCTCCCAGCGGCCCCTTCCCGCCCGCCGCCCGCCCTCCCGCTTCGGCGGCGCTAGGACCCGGTAAGTGAGGGCGGCTGCCCGCGCTCCATTGTCTGGAGCGGCGCGGGGTCGGGACGACGCGTGCCGGAGCGGAGGGACCTGAGGGACCGGGAGGGACGGACGGCCTCGCCGAGGACCCGAGCGAGCGCAGCCGCGGCGGCGGGAGATGCGGGCCACGGCGCCCTGAGCGCAAGCACCGAGTACCGTGCACCGAGCACCGATGGCGGGGCCGCGCGGCACCGCGCTCTGCCTCCTGGTGGCCCTGGCTCTGGACGCCTTCCGAGGTCAGCGGGGACTCGACAGGCGGGCAGGTCGCGGGCCGGCCGTTTCCGCCGCAGCCCCGGACCGCAGTCCTGCTGCGCGAGTGACCCTCCGTCGTCGCCCCCACGATCCCCTGCCCATCCCCTCCCGGGCCCCCTTCACTGACCCCTTCTCTGAAGTCCCCTCCAGCCGACTCGGCTGCCCTGCTCCTGGAGGCACCGTGTCCCCTTCCTGGCCCCTCCTGGCCCCGGGCGCAGCTCTCTGGGTCGGAGCCTCTGTCCCCATCATCCCCCGCCCCCCTGCCCTGCCACCCAAGGAGCAAGCAACCCTTTTGCTGGGGACCACGGGACAGCACCCTGCCACCGGGCTCCTGACCCTGGCTCTTGCCCCTCTGCGCCTGCCCCAGGCTGCAGGTGAAGGGCGCCCCACTGTCTGCAGAGCTGAGCTCCCTGCGGCGAGGCCTGGTCCGGCTGGAGAGGCCTTGTAATTATAGAGCTGAGGAGCAGGAGTGGAAGGAGTCCCTCAGCTGACACCCTTGGGGACTCTCAGACACCAGCTTCCAGTGGGAAGGGCTGGGGAGGGTGGGCCAGCGCTGCATGGCCAGGGCAGCTGGGGGCGGAGGGACCACCCCCAGGCAGCAGCCCCCTAAATGCCTGCTCCACGGGTGCCAGTCCTGAGGCCCAGGACCATCACTGGCCCAGGGCCCAGAGGCGGAGCCAGGACTCAGCCCAGCCCCCAGGCCCCCAGGGTGGAGGAAGATGGCCAGGCTGGTGGTCGGTAACCTGGAGGGCAGCCTTGGGGAGGAGCAGGTGGGGTGGAGCCAGGGACACGGGAGATGCGCTCCCAGCACCTCTGCCCCGAAGCTTGGGGACTGGGTGGGACCTTAGCCTCTGCCCCACCTCGTAATCCACCCGGTGGGTTTCCAGGGATGGCCCCTGGTCCTCAGTTACTATGGACCTGGAAGAATTAAGGCAGGTGAATAGTCCACCTGGCATGTACATATGGCTAGCGTGCAAAACAGTTGTTATTATGAGGGCCAATATGACTGTGTATTATTTTATTTTTAGTCCTTAGCTTTTTGAGATGGGGACTTGCTGTATAGTCAAGGCTGGCCTTGTCACTCAAAGCCTTGAACTCAAAGTGATCCCCCTGCCTCGGCCTCCCCATGCTTGGATTTCAGGCCTGGACCCCTACCCCACCATGGCAGCCAGTGCAGGCCTGTCCTTTGGCGATGGGCTGCTCTGGGTCTGGCCCAGGGCTCCACCCACCCCAGGGCCTGTGCAGCCTCCCAGACCTCTTTGGCACTGCTCGGGAGCTTGGGGAGACTCTGGGTTGCCATGATAATGAGGTGGCAGGGAAGGAGTCTGTCCCAGGAAAGCCCCTCCACACTGTTGTGGGGAAAGTCGTGCCCCAGAGCAGAGGCCGAGGGAACACTGGGGTCTCCACCAGAGGGGGGGCCCAGGTCTGACACCTACCCAATGTGGCTTTGTCACCTGCTGCCTGTGGGAGGCTCTGCCAGCCTCAGTTTCTCTGTGTGAGACCCTGTGGTGGGCCCTCCCCACGCGCACACCGCACACCAGTGCACTGCTGTGCCCAGGGTGGAGCCAGCTTCAGCCCTGCGGGCTCTGGAGCCATCACCGCTTCCGCCCTCCCCCTCCCCCAGTGCATGGTGACCTGGACACCGCTGTCTACCTGCCTGCTGCCCTGGAGCTCCTGGATGCCCCCGAGCACTTCCTTGTGCAGCGGGCCAGCCACTATGCCCCTGCCAACTCCTCTCTGGGCTCCCGATCTGAGACCTTCCTGCTTCTGCACCCCTGGCCCAGGGCCCAGCCACTCCTCCGGGCCTCCTACCCGCCTTTTGCCACCCAGCAGGTAGGGAGTGTCCCGCGGGCTCTGGGGGCGCGGGGTGGGACAGGGGCTCCCCCTCCTAAATCTCCTCCCTCCTTCAGGTCGTGCCCCCTCGGGCCACCGAGCCCCCTCAGCGGCCAGTCCCGTGGGATGTGCGGGCTGTTTCCGTGGAAGCGGCCGTGACCCCAGCGGAGCCCCATGCCCGCGTGGTCTTCCACCTCAGAGGGCAGGACTGGCCGCCCGGGCCTAGCAGCCTGCCCTGTGCCCGGCTGTATGCCACGCACCCTGCAGGCACCACCCAGCGCGCCTGCCGCTTCCAGGTGAGTGGGCGGCCGGGGCGGTGTCCAGTGCCAGTCCTGGAAAGGGTCCTCTAGGGTCCACTGTGGAAGCTGGGCACAGTGTCTTCAGGAGTGGTGAACGGGGCCGAGCGAGGGCTACATGAGGAACCCCGAGGAACCCTGGGGCAGAGTGCTCAGCCCTGCTACCGCTGTCTCGGGCTGGCGTGGGGCAGGCTCTGGCCCTGCTCGAGCTCTGGAGTCTCGGAGGACACTGGGGTCCTGGCCGGGTGAGGCCGGGTGAGCACCAGGCTCTGCTTGTCCCCAGTTCGTGTGGGCCCCGTCGCTTCTGCCGGGACCTCAACACCTTCTCTGTCCCCACAGCCCGCCCTGGGCGCCTGTGCGGTGGAGCTTGCGCTGCCTGCACCCTGGTTTTCCGGGGGCGCCCCCTCGCGGGCCGAGCTGGCCTACGCGCTGGAGCCCGCCACCGAGGGCCCCGGGGGCTGTGCGCCGGGCCGGGACGAGGACCTGGGGCAGCGGGCCCTCCCGGTGGGGAGCGTGGAGCTGCGCCCCGAGGACCCCCCCCAGCACCGGGAGGTGCCCCTGGATGAGGCGGTGACCCTACGGGTGCCCGACGCGCCCGTTCGGCCTGGCCAGCCGTTCACCTCCACGCTCCTGCTGCAACGCAACTTCACAGCCAGCGACCTGACGCTGCGGTGAGCACGGGCCTGGGCGGGTGGGGACCCTGCAAGCGGCGAGCGGTGCCCTGGGACCCCACGATGGGCACCCCAGGGCCCCGTCCCACGGGGCTGACGGGGACCCGAAGCTCAGCGGCCGGGGCTGCTGTCACGCTGCGGAGTGGGCGTCTGCCCCGCCCCTGCATCCCCGCCCCTATATCCCCGCCCTGCTGTGCGGCCCGCCTCGCCCAGCCCAGGCCCTGCCTCCCTGCAGGACACCCCACCCCCACCCCGCCCACCGACGGGACCGCCGGGTGCCTGCTCCCCGCTGCGGCTTTGTGCACTCCTGCCTGCCTGTGCGTCCTGGTCCTGGCACCCTCCTGTCCTCACGGGGACACTGGTGAACAGGCTGTGCGTGGACACAGCAGGCCGGGCCCGTGTCTGCGCCGAGGCAGAGAGGAGCAGCGCCAGGCCCATCGGGCACTGGCGGCACCGTGGCAGGGAGCTGCTGGGCAGGAGAGCTGGGCACAGGGGACCCCACGCGTCCGGGAGGATCAGAGAGCAGAAGGCCAGGGCGGCCCAGGCCAGCAGGGCTCAGAGCCGCGTGTGCACCGAGTGTCGGGGACGGGGGGTGGGGTGGGGGCAGGGGTGGGCGGGTGATGTCACAGCCTGAGTGAGGGGCCAGCCCGAGGACCTCAGAGGCTGAGCAAGGCTGAGCCCACACTGGCAGAGACTGGGCAGCAGCCTTGGGCAGGCCCGTGGGCCTCTCAGACCCAGGTCCCCACCCTGTCCGGATCCGGCCGGGCTCAGCCCGTGTGACAGACCGCCTTCCCCAGGGTCAAGGTGAAGAAGGGGCTGCAGGTGACGGCTGCCCGCCCAGTGCAGCCTGCGCTCTGGACGGCCAAGCTGGACCGCGTCAGGGGCTCCAAGCATCACAGCACCCTCATCACCTGCCACCGTGCAGAGTTTGCCGGGCCCGACCCCAGGTGGGCAGGCAGGGAGGGCACTCCGGTGCTCGAGGGCAGGAGGGGCAGCACACAGCGGTGTATGATCACCCACAGCCGGGTCCGAGTCTCGCTGCAGCTGAGGCCATCTGCTCCCCACCCCACGACAGCTCTCGGGGCCACTGCCCACTGCACCCCACCGACCCAGCCCTTTTGCCAGGGCCAATAATATTCCCCAGAAATCTCCCTGCAGCGGTTCATGGGTATGAACTCCTCTTGTTGGGCCAAGGCCAGAGGCCTTTGTCGTGCGCATCTGGACCCTGGTCCCAGTATCTTCTGGACATGTGCCTTGGACAGGCCAGCTAGCCTGTCCCCACTCCAGCCCCAGTTTCTCCTCCTATAAGTGAGGGTAATAACACATCCCTTAGGGTGGGTTGAAATAAAACACAGTCCTGTATCAAGCACCCAGGGCAGTCCCTGGCACATAGATGTTTGGCCAAGGGGGATCTGAAGCTGGGTATAGTTTCGCATGCCTGTCATCCCAGCAGTCTGGGAGGCGGAAGCAGAGAATCCCAAGTTCGAGCCCAGCTTGGCAAGTGAGCAAGACCCAGTCTCAAAATGAAAACCAAGAAAAGGGCTGGGGATGTCGCTCAATACAAGGCCCTGGGCTCCTTCCCCAGCACCACAAACCAAGGAGAGGTGGCCATGAGGGTTCTCATTCAAAAAGGGCCAACTGGCCGTGGGGCTTGGCGGGCACTCTCTCGTGCTGGAAGGTGGCACCAGTTGCCAGTGGCCTGGACAGCAGCGGTCCGAGTGGGGCTGTCCATGCCAGCCTCTGCGCTGGTCTCCCTCAGTCCTCTGTCCTGGCAGCAGCGTCCCCGAGCCGTCCGAGTTCCTCTGGGTGGACTTCCTGGTGGAGAACAGCACCGGTGGGGGTGTGGTGGTCACGCGGGCCGTCACCTGGCAGCTGGAGTACCCGGGCCAGGCCCCCGCCGCAGAGAAGGACAAGATGGTGTGGGAGATCCTGGTGTCCGAGCGGGACATCAGGGCGCTCGTCCCGCTAGCCAAGGTAAGGGCGTGCGTCCCTCGGTCCAGGCAGCCGGTGAGGCCCGGACCGACGTCTGTCTCTGCCCACAGGCTGAGGAGCTGGTGAACACCGCTCTGCTGACTGGACAGCCCGGCCACGTCCCCGTGCGCCTGGTCACCATGGACGCAGGGGGCGTCCTGGCCGAGGTGACGGAGCACATTGGCTGCAAGTCGGCCGACACCCAGGTCCTGCAGGTGAGGACGACAGAAGGGCGCAGTGTCCCCTTCCCCGGGGACCCAAGACAGCAGCTGGTCACCCACAAACCTCCCAGGTGGAAGAACCAGGCTGCCGCCCCAGTGAGCCCAGGCCTGCAGGGTGACCTAGGACCCGACCAGTGGCTCCCGGGCCACCCGGGGAGGCTCCCACCTCCCTGCCTCCGTCTCCAGGTCTCTGAGGCCTGTGACGCGCTATTCGTGGCCGGCACCGAGAGCCGGGGCGCCAAGGGGGTGCGCGTGGACTTCTGGTGGCGTCGGCTCCGCGCCTCGCTGCGGCTGACAGTGTGGGCCCCGCTGCTGCCTCTGCGCATCGACCTGACCGACGCCACCCTGGAGCAGGTCCGCGGCTGGAGGGTCCCCGGGCCCGCCGACGGGTGAGTGGCCCGGGCCCTACCCCCGTCCCTCTGCCCGCCGGAAGAGTCCCCCTCAGAGCCTGAGCGGCCAGAGCTGGCAACACACCGCGGGGCGCAGGCCTGAGGGTCGGCCGGTCCCCCACGCACCTTCCCGCGGACCTGGGGCTGGGGGCGGGGCCTGGGGCGGGGCCGCTGACGCCCCGCCCCCGCAGCACGCAGGAGCCCGAGCCCGCGGAGGAGGCGGAGCGGCGCCCCCGGGGCTGCCGCCTGCTTTACCAGCGCGCAGGCGTGCGCGTCCTCGCGCCCTTTGCCGCGCACGCGCAGGACGGCGGCCGCCTCACGCACCTGCTGGGCCCCGACTGGCTGCTGGACGTGACCCACCTGGTGGCGCCGCACGCCCGTGTGCAGGACCCGCGCGTGGCCTCGCTGGAGGGCGGCCGCGTGCTCGTGGGCCGGGAGCCGGGTGTCACGGCGATCGAGGTGAGCAGGAGAGGCCGCACCGCTCCCCGCGGGCCAGCGGTGGGGGTGGAGAGTGGGGAGCGCGCCCCACACCCCGGTGAGCGCTCCTCGAGGCCCCTCTCCCCGCCCTCCCAGGTGCGGTCCCCGCTGTCCGACGCCATCCTCGGGGAGCAGGCGCTGGCCGTCACGGACGACAAGGTCTCCGTGCTGGACCTGCGGGTGCAGCCTGTGATGGGCATCGCGCTGGCCCTGAGCCGGGGCACTGCCCACCCTGGGGAGGTCACGGCCACGTGCTGGGCACAGTCAGCCCCGCCCGCCCCAAAGCAGGTGATGGCCGCGGCCGGGGGCTGAGGCGACCCAGCTGTGGGAGCAGGGCGGGCGGAGGGCGCTGGGCCCCTGGCCTGAGGGCGTTCAGGAGGAGCACGCTTCCGGGAGGTCAGGAGCTCCCTGCAGAGCGAGGTGACCCAGCAGCCGGGCCGGTGGTGGTGGGAGGCTGGCTCTGACCGAGGACCCCCGAGAACGGAGCCCGGGCGGGTGGCAGACAGGTGACTGACACGCGTCCCTCTCTCCCCGTGTCCTGTCCTCCTGTCCTCCGCCTGTGTACCGTGCTCCCCTCCGTCCGTGTGCCTGTCTCTGTGGGAGTGGTCCCCTGTGCATGCCTGCGTGCCCTCGCGTGTCTGCCTGTGTCCGTGTCCCGCAGGAGGTGGCCCTGTCCTTGTGGCTGTCCTTCTCTGACCGCACCATGGCCCCCGCCGAGCTCTACGACCGCCGTGACCTGGGGCTGTCCATCTCGGCCGAGGAGCCCGGCGCCGTCCTGCCCGCCACAGAGCGAGGCACCCAGCTCGGGGTGGTGGTGAGTGGGTCAGGCACCGAGGCGCTGCCCCTGCACGTGGCTCTGTACCCGCCTGAGCCCTGCCGCCGCGGCCGTCACCAAGTGCCCCTGGCTTCCAGCACTGCCTGGCTGGGGCTGCCCCCCACACCCATGCCGGCACCTGCCCTGCCACCGAGCCCGACCTGGAGCCCACTGGCCACCGAGGCCAGCGTGGGTGGCAGGCGGCGGGCAGCAGGCAGTGTGGATGTGAGGGGCAAGTTCGAGCAGGCGGGAGAGGACAGCAAGGCCAGGGGGGAGGACAAGGACGAGGACGAGGAGGAGGAGGAGGAGGAGATGGTGCCTGCCCCGCAGCGCGTCACAGACCTGGAGCTGGGCATGTACGCCCTGCTGGGCGTATTCTGCTTGGCCATCCTCATCTTCCTGGTCAACGGCGTGGTCTTCGTGCTGCGCTACCAGCGCAAGGAGCCCCCCGATGGCGCTGCCGACCCTGCCTCCCCGCAGCCCCACAACTGGGTGTGGCTGGGCACCGATCAGGAGGAGCTGAGCCGCCAGCTGGACCGCGGGGCCCCCGAGCTGCCCGGGGCAGAGGGCAGCTGCCCCTGCGGAAGCGGGGTTGCGGGGGAGCCCCAAGCCCCCGCACCCGGCCTGCCCGGGGACACCCCTGGCTCCTCTAGCACCCTGGCCCGCAAGGAAGTGGGGGGACGGCGCAGGCGTGTGGAGTTTGTGACATTCGCCCCGGTGCCCCCAGCCCCACTGCCCGAGGAGCCTGCAGGGCCCCCCACGGTGCAGTCCATCCTGGTGGCAGGCGAGGAGGACATCCGCTGGGTGTGCGAGGACATGGGGCTGAAGGACCCCGAGGAGCTTCGCAATTATATGGAGCGGATCCGGGGCAGCTCCTGACCCGTCCTGGCCGGCCAGGCCTGTGTCCCCCGTGGGCCAGCAGCCAGCATGGCATGGGGTCCCGGTAGCCTCCTGTCTCGCCCCACTCATCCTCTGGTGCTTGTTGACCCACCCGTCCCTGTCTGGTCCCCGCCCTGCCCCTTGTATGGACCTCGGTCCAGAAGAGCTTCTGCCCCTTATTTATGGGACCCGAGGCGTTCCACGTCGGGTACGGAATAAACCAGAAAAGTGCCATGAGGGGCCCTGCTGTCTGTGTCCAGGGCGGGTGGCAGGGGCGAAGTCAGCCCCTGCCTGGGTGTGGGCCATGTGGCGAGGCCAACTCCTGCCGCGTCCTCTCATAGCGCCTCGAGATGCAGATGAAGAGGATGGCGGTGACGCCCTGGATGCCGGCCAGGAGGAAGAAGTAGAGGTCCAGGCGGCAGCTGTCCGCACTCTCTGGGGGTGGGGGGTGCATTAGGCTGGGCTCTGGGGTTGGGACCCAAGGACCCGGGTTGGCAGAGCCTCGAGCGGCCTCTGGTGTCTCCCCGAGGGCCCTGTTCACCTGGGGCCTGAAGCCAGCACCCGGGCTGACGTGACTGCTCGGCCACAGTGGCCAGAGTTCGTGCTTCCGTGTCCAGGGCTGAGGACCCTGCAGCCCAAGCAGGGCTGCCCACACCGAGGGTGAGGCCAGTCTGGGCTCCCCAGTCCTCCATGGCCAGCCCGCTAGCCCACCATGCCCAGGGACAGCTCACAGCGTGGCCCCCACCGTCCGCCCACCCTCAGGGCTGTGCTCACCAAAGTCCCTGGGGCAGTGCATCCAGCCCCCCGGCAGGGACAGCAGGGCCACCAGGCTGGAGCCCAACAGCGAACCCACGCCCGACAGGCAGAAGAAGATGCCCATGATGGCGCTCTGCATGGTTCGAGGTGCCGCCCCGTAGGCGAACTCCAGGCCTGTGGAGGGGGGCCCAGGGCTCGTGCCCCTCCCTGCCAGTGCACGCCTCACCCCAGAGCTCTGGCCACCCTGCCCGCGCTCCTGTCCCCATCTCAGGGCTGGCACTGTTCCTGCTCTGCCCACTGCCATGGCATTGCCAGGTCACTTCGATTCCACCTCCGACCTCGGTGGCCACCCCTCTCCCGGTCACTTCCTGCTGGCCCGACTCCCGCTCCGTTCACCCTGGCAGAGGGGTGTGTGGGCATCACTGGTGGGTCCTCTCCTGGCCACGCCCTTGAGGGTGGAGGGAGGCACTGCCGTCCTCGCCTCCCTGAGACCCAGGCCCTGGGGGTCCCTCCCCTGTTCCGCAGCCCTGTCCTCAGCTCCCCACTGGCTTGGGGCTTTCCTGCCCCTCAGCGCCTCCCACTTGCTGGACTCTGCCCCCAGCCAGCTGCCCCAGGCCTGTCCCCGCCCTGCTGGGTTAGTCAGGGCCGCCCCTGGCAGGCAGCTTCAGCTCCCAGCGGCGGTGCAGACAGGACAGTGTGTCACAGGGCACGGCGCCCTGTGCAAGGGGCGGCCCGGGCTGAGGGCCTTGACCTTGAGCTTGGGGTTGCTGGGGAAACAGGAGGTGACCTTCGACCTCAGGCGGAGGGCAGCAGCCGAAGACAAGGGAGAGGGGGTCCACACGGGAGGTGTGCAGGGTGGGCGTGGGAGCCCTTGTCACCCAGGCCCTCTGAGCCCTCAGTGGCCGGGGAGGCCGGTGCATGTCAGTGCCCTGGGTGACCACCTCCCCTGACTGGGCCCATACCTGGGATGCTGGCGAAAATCTCACTGATCCCGATGAGCAGGTACTGGGGGATCTGCCACCAGACGGACAGTGGGGCCGCCCAGTGCAGGTCCTCCCCGATCAGCTGCAGTGCTGTCTCATTGCGGTGGACGTACCCTAAGCGCTCCATCTCCAGGACCCCTGCGGGGGAGCCAGGGCCAGGAGCTCAGGGCTCCCCTCCCTGAGGAGCTCAGCCCACATGGAGCTCGCGGGGGTGGGCGCTCCTGAGTGGGCAGAGCCTGGCTGGCGGGGCGTAGCCCTGGGCCACACACTCCTCCTCCCTGAGCCGCGGTCCCAGCCCCCCTGTGACCCAGGCCCGGCAGCGCCCTTGCAGGCCTCCTCTTTTAGTCCGTGTCCACGAGGGCAGCGCCTGGCCCGCTCGGGGTCCGCGTGGCTTGCTGCCCCCACCTTAAAGATGGACACAGAAACCTGAAGTCAACCTCGGGCTCAAAGCCTCTGAGTAGAGAGGGTGCAGGTCTTCACAGTGCCATGAACCCCTTCGTTCAGTTACGTTGTCACTCATTTATTTTTGCGGTGCTGGGGGCAGAACCCCAAGCCTTGCTCACACTAGGCAGCTGCAAACCCTTTGGCAGTGGAAGTGGGAGGAGGTTTCCCGTTGTGACCAAGACCCCTGTGCCTTCAACAACTCCAGTCCCGCACACTGACTTGTGGGATGCTCACGCCTGGCTTTGAGGGGCGCAGACGCCCAGGGAAAGCCCTGCTCCTCAGGTTTCCCTTGTCCTGTGAGCAGCCCAACTCCCCAGCAGGGTCCCCTTCAGTGTGCGCCTCTGCAAGGCCAAGGCTGGCACCCACGGGTGGCGGTGGGCTCTCCCTGCCCAGGCCAGTGCCCAGCTGCCCACACACCTGCAACAACCACAGAGGCGAAGCTGAAGAGCATCCCCAAGGCCATCTTCTGCAGGGCCGAGGGGAGCAGCTCGCAGCGCAGCAGCAGGGGGTCCAGCAGGTGGTCCTTCAGGGGCACCAGGATGAGCACAGCCACCACATTGGCCAGCAGGAGCCAGGCTTCCGGGATCTGCTTGGGAGGAGCCAGGAGCTGGGCTGGGTCCTGGGATCTGACTCCAGAACGTCCCTGAGGCCCAGAGTCAGCCCTGCCCACTCTGGGATCCACACTCCTGGCTGTGACCAGGGCACGGGATCAGATTGGGGTGCAATCGCTGCTTCCTGCCTTCTATCAATCTGTAGTGGCCACTGGGAACATCCAGGCTCAGCATGAATGTGTTGTGATTGATGAGTATGCCTGCCACGGACACAGAAATGAACATTGGGCCCAAATGTCATTTATCTGCCAACCCTGAAGGTCTGGTTTTAGGAGACTCTGCAGTGCGAAGGAGCTGATTTAGGAAGTTCCAGCAGAGGGAAGAAATCGGCCATCCATGGTCCCAGAGGCTGAGCAGGGCCCTGTGGGGCTCCATGAGAGGGGCAGACAGAAGGCCGCCAGAGCCACGTGGCTCATGGGGCTGTTGGGCCCTCGGGCAGCCGAGTGCCTTGGCAGGATGCCTGGGCTATGGCGCTGCATGCCTGCCCTCCCTTCAGGGTGGTTCCCAAGCCCCGCAGCCTGGCAGCAGGGGAGAGGCCCAGCAGGTGTGCTCACCGTGTAGCCACTGCCCCAGGCCCTCAGGGTCATGGACGAATTGGACGAGGCCATGGTGGGGCTGGCAGGGGAAAGGCTGGGGATGTGGAGGTGCAGGCCCTGCAGGACGTAGGTGGACTGCATCTGCCGAGGGAAGGAGAGAGGCTGGGGGGGGCAGGAGGGGAGGCGCCCCTTTGCAGGAGCCCTCACCAGGCCTCGGGAGGCCATCCTGCCCCTCCTCCTCAGGGCTGCGGGCTGTGACACGCCAGGGCCCGCAGCTGGCATGTCAGGGTCAGGCAGTTGCATGTGGGGAGACCATGACAGGGCTGGCCCCTCGGGGAGCTCTCGCCTGCCACGGAGCCATGCTGTGCTCAGCGGGTCACAGCTGGACCCTGCCCGGGGAGGGGTCTGGAGCCCCCAGGCGGGGCCGGCAGGGCACGTTGCCCAGGGGCCACCACTTCCAAGCATGTACCCCGCGTGACTGTCCTGTGTGCTGCATCCGGGGCTCCAGGAAAGCGTGCTGGGAGTCTGAGCCACCTGCTGCCCACATGGAAACTGAGGCCCAGAGAGGGGGGAGTCTGTGGCGGAGCTGGGCCGGGGCCTCTCCAGGGCTCCCCGCTGCCGCCTGCCCCGTCTGCGCACCTGGAAGTACACCATCCAGTAGGGCACCAGGGTCACCATGACAGGCAGGATCTTCACCAGCACCCGGAAGTTGGCGATGTCCTGCGGGGAAGGACCGGGCTGGGGAGCCCTCTGGTCAGGCAGCAGGTGGGCACCCTGGGAGTCTCTGAGAGGCCACAGGGACAGCAGATGGCATCACCCTGCCCCAGGGCCACTGATGCACCGCTACCACTGTCCCTAACTTAGTCCTCCTCAAAGGAGCACCACTCCTCTGCCATCACTGCCTGCTGCCTGGAGCGGGGCCTGGCTGGAAGACGCGGTCACTGGGGGCATGACTGGAGGGGCTCATCTCCCACCAGCTCCGCCCTTCCGCTGTGCTTCCTTTCACCAGGCTCTGAGCTCTTTCTCCCCCGCCAGGCCCTTGTGCCAGGCCGCCC
Source organism: Heterocephalus glaber (assembly GCF_000247695.1). The sequence continues at coordinate 298,481 of NW_004624926.1, forward strand.
TGCCCTGGAGCCAGCTGACCATGGACTGAAACCCTACAAACCGTGAGCCTAAGTAAACCCCTCCTCCTTTGATCGGCAGGTGCTTATTTGGTCCCAGCAAGGAGGGAGGTCACAGACAGCTGTGGTCCCTTTGGGTCCCGGGGAAGTGAGACCAGAGTGTGGCAAGCAGTCTTGGGGATGGGGGTGTGGCCTCACTTTGCCATGGGAACAGGGCGCCATCAGGGACTCTACACACTGCGTCTCCGTCCTAGAAGGACTTCGGAGCCCTCTCCCTCCGTGTGCAGAGGGGTGGGGGAGGAGTGTCATCGGGAGACTGGGAACATCGGCCGCTGCTGCAGCCTTGCCCCTTGGCCCTTTGTCCTGACTTTCTGATCCCTTCTTGCCTGGGAGCCCTGCACAGTCCCCTTTGAGACAAGACAGGCACCATGTGCAGCAGCCGTGGGTTCCCAGCCAGCCTGTGACTGTGGCCCTGAGGAGCTGGAAGTGATGTGCCAGGACTTCCCGGCCTCTCAGGGGCTCAGGAGACCTCAGCTTTCATGTCCTGTCCTGGGGAGTATTCGTGCTCTCTGCTCTCGAAGTCTGGGCCTCATACTCTGATTGGTTCAGGTCCCAAGGCCTCGAGAAGGGGAGGGCACCAGGGGACCCTAGGTGAACGCTCAGCACACGGCCACCTCCAGCTGCCAGCCAGGTGGGTGAGGGTGCTCCGGGCCTCTCAGGACCCCAGATGGCTGTGGCCTGCAGACAAGACCAGGAGAGCTGCACTGCGAGCCCGGGAACCCACAGGGCTGCGGGGACGGAAAGGCTGCCACAGAGCCAGCAGGCTGTGGTGTGGTATGTTAGGTGGTGGCAGATAATTAAAGGACTCCTTGGCACTGCGCGCTCAAGCAAACGCCAGGTCGGGGAAGCAAGCACTTCGTGTTTTCTACCCATTTCCTGTTAACAGGGTCTGCGCCTGTCCCCAGGGCCTGGGCAGTTTCGAGCGGCGAATGCAGAGCCCTGGGACCCTCCCTCCTCAGATGCCAGCTGGCGGGAGGGCACTGGATGCTGGGTTCAGTCACCCCTGCGGTATGGAAACCTCCACACTCTGTCCCCAGGACCTGGGCTGGGACTGTCACACCCACCATCACCACCTGGCCACCACTGTCACGCCCATTGCCGGCATGTATCTTCAGCGGGTGCCAGCACCGTGTCTCCCACCGATGCCACCGCCGTTGCTGCTAAGACCGCGACGGTTTTCCTAGCCAGAGTGTCCCCAGTGGCACCCAGCACCATCCCCAGTTGCAGTGGCCAGCGAGGGCCCTGGGTGGTGGCCCATGTGGCTAGGCACCGGAGGCTCGACAGCCTCTCACCTGGCAGCGCGTCGGCCCCACAGCCCAGGGCGGCAGCTTCGGAGCGCGAGCTTGAGCATGGAGGACACCTGGCTGCCCCTGGGGGGCTTGGAGATGAAGGCCGGCGTGGTGAAGAGGAAGGTGAAGAAGGCCAGGAGCACACAGCCCAGCAGGACGCTGTAGCCCAGCAGAAAGCTGAGGTTCTGCTGGATGAAGGCCACCACCAGCAGCGTGAACACGGCCCCCACGTTGATGCTCCAGTAGAACCAGTTGAAGAAGCGGCGGGTGGCATCGCGACCGAGCTCCATCACCTGCCAGGGTGGGGCCAGGGAGGTCAGGGTCACTTGCCCGCCCCGCACCCTCCTCCCATGGCCACAGTTCCTGACCCCCATCACGATGCAGACCCTCGACACAGACCTGCCAGGGAGTGAGAAGGAATAACCCTCTCCTGACAGCCACTGTGGAGGGGCAGGACGTTTGGCACCACCGTCTTCCCACCCCGTGGCACACACTGCTTTTTTATTGTCACCAAGTAGTGCACACAGCAGACGTCCCTGAGGGCATTCTGTTCACTTCTGGTTGATTTAGCTTTGTCTTTTGCTGAGCAGCCTGCACTATGAATGACTTTTATAATTGGGAGACAGGGCAATAAAGACCCTCAGCTGTGTTCCACACGACGAAGCGTAACGCGTGTGCATTTCTGAAGGAGCAGCGAGATCCGAGGGGCACTTCCACAAACACAGAGCTTCGAGGCTGCCCCAGGCCCACCTTCAGGTGAGGGTGCTGTAACCAGGGAGGGCAGGTGGCCCTGGGCCGGCCCTGGCTGCAGGCTCTGGCCCAGTGACAGGCCCCAGCAAGGTCAGGTGGGCTGCAGGTTGGTGCTGGGGCTTGGCCCCAGCTGCAGCAGCCGGGCCCACTGACCTTGCTCTGCTGGCCCCGGTCAGCTGCCCCAGGCCCCTCGCCATACCCCAGACTGGGTCCCAGGCTCCAGCTCAGCCTGGGGGCCGCCTGCCGGGATGGGTGAGCCTCCATGGCTAAAGCAGCCACCCCACAGCACCCCACACCTCGGAACTGTCCCCTTCCATCCACTACTGTCTTCCACAGGGGCTGTGGCTCCACCAGCTTGGGCCGCGCCAGTGTTATTTTCTCTATTTGCGTTGGGAAAAGACAAATATTTGACTCCCAGTCCAAATGTAAAATTATAACCCATACAACGTGCTTAAAATTGCATTCTCTTAGAGACCCGCAGGGCTCTCATGGCGACGGGAGTGAGGGCTGCGGGGGTCTGGACTTGAAGCAGAAAACTGCGTAAGTCCCATTAGGAGCAGCCACTTCCATTTATTTATTTATTTTTGGTAGTGGGGATTGAACTCGAGACCTTTCACTTGCAAGGCAGGCGGCGGAGCCACTGAGCTACATCCCGGCCCCTTGGACGTGCTGTGGAGGGTGATGGATCCCCTCTCTGAAGTCAGCAAGTGGGAGGAGCTCGCACCTCCTGAGCTGAGCTCCTGGCAGGTGGTGCCACCTCCTACCACCCAGCCCTTGACTCACTGCACCCTAGTTCTGCAGCAGCCTCCTGCCTCAGCCTCCCAGAGTGCTGGGACTACCGGCGTGTACACCATGCCTGGCGAGTCTCAACTGTGCTCTACCCAAAGCTCACGTCTGGTACATGGAAGAGCCCCAGGGGTTGCTGTCCCTGTGGAGGGCCCCGGAGGCTCTGAGGAGACCAGCTCTGCCCCCGTGGAAGGAGAGGCGGGGGCACTGATGGCTGAGGCCTTGGAGATCGAGGGGTGAAGGGCACAGGCTGAGGGCAGCCGGGTGGGCGTTGATTAAGGGAAGCAGGAGATTCTGTGGGGCAAACACTGAGGAAGGAGGGAGGAGGAGCCAGGGGCACTGCATTCCTGTCACAGAAGACACTGCCAGGGCAAAGACCCTGGGAGCTATGAGCCTGCTGGGTCACAGGCAGCGGCTGGATGCAAGGACTCGCTGGAAAATGTCCCTTTCATGAGAGTACTACGCGTGTTATGGCTGAGTCTGGACACCGCCCAAGCCTCGTGCTTTGGGGTTCTAGGTGGCTTTTTCAGAGGGGCCTGACTGGAGTCTGACACTGGGATTAAGGCTGTGATCACTAAACCGCTACATCGCCCTAATCCCGGTAGCCTGGACAAGATAGAAGGGGCAGCAAATGCCGCTAAGGTCCGTGCTGCATCTGCCGTCTTCTGCCGCTGTGAGCTGCTGCCCCTCTGCTACGCACCCTGCCCTGGAGCAGCTGATCATGGACTAAACCTCCGCGAGCTGTGAGCCAAATAAACCTTTCCCCCCGAACTTTGGGTGTCGGGCATTTTGTCTCAGCACCGAGAGAAAAGCAACTAACACAACATGCAACTGAAGAACATGTGAAGGTCGGGGAGAACAATTTGTCCAGGGTCCGACCACGGGGCTGTTTCAGTGACTTCCGGCCCGGAGCCCAGCCCCACGTGGCTGTGTCCCGCAGCGTCACTCTCCACATCAGCTCAGATGCTCCCTAGGACCCCGATGCACACAGCTGCCCAAGGACGGCCGCGTCATTAGGGATGTGTTCATTCATCTCGCAAAAGCTGGCAGATGTCTGTGGGGGCCCACCGTGCATCGGGGTGACCTGACGACCGCCCTGCTGTCCCCGGCTGGTGGGGGCGGAGCTGGGATCTGCCCGGTGCCTTGGCCACTGAGGGGGGCAGGGGGCTGGCCGGCCCCGCCCTGGCCCCGCCTCGGTGACATGTTGGGGCGGGGTTTGTGGTGGGGCTCCCTGACCTGCCCTCAGGCTCCTCATCTGTAAAACGGGCGCAGCGGCGCCACGGAAGGCGGTAAACCCCATCCACCCTGGGCCAGGCGCAGGGGAGGCCGCAGTGTGGCCCCCGCCGTCCCAGCCTGGTTAGTGCCCTCCCGCCCGCACTCACCTGGTCGGCCCCGAAGGCCGCGAGGTTCCCACGCACGGAGCTGGCGGCGAGCGCGAGCAGCAGGAGCGCGCCATACAGCGGGGCCGCGCAGTAGGGGCCGGGCGGGGCCGCGCGGACCGGCGCGGGGCGCAGCGGAGGCGCGCTCAGGTCCCCGCAGAGCGCGAGGCGGGCGTCGCCGCCGGCGGAGGCGAGCAGCAGCCCCAGGCCCGGCAGGTAGAGGCCAAGGCTGAGGACCAGCGCGCGGCGCCGGCCCAGGTAGGCATCGGCCACCCAGCCGCCCAGCGGCGCCAGCACGAAGGAGGCGCCCAGGAGCAGCAGCGCAGCCAGCGAGGCCTGCGCGCCCGCCCAGCCCAGCCCGCCCAGGTGCAGCACCAGGGTGGCCGCCACGCCGAGGAAGGCGGCGCGCTCCAGGGCCTGCACGGCCAGCACCCCCACGCACGCGGCGCGCACCCGCCACGGCCGCGCCCGGGCCACCAGCGGCTGCCGTTCCTCCGGCCGCGGCATGGCTGCTGAGCCTGGCCTGCCGGGCCTCTCCCGCCCTCCCCGGCCTCTCCTGACCTCTCCTGTCCACTCCAAGCCTCTCCCGCCCTCCCCGGCCTCCCCCGGCCTCCCTGGGCTTCCCCTGCACCCCTGGGCCTCTCCTAAACTTCCCCAGCCCTCATCATCCTCTCCTGTGCCCCCTGTGCCCCCTGCCCGCTCTCTGCCCCTTCTCTGTCACCCCAGGACTCTTCCTCCTCCACTTCTCTGCCTGTCCCCCTTTCCTGCTGGGCTCCCTGGTTCCCCTTTCTGAGCACCCGTGCCCTCTGTAGGACACCGGGGGGCCAGCACTGGCCCCCACAGCCCCACGGTCCCTGTCCCCCTGAGCTCTGTCTCCGTCCCTCTCTGCGTCTTGAGAAACTCTGGGCTTCCCCTTTCACTGGCCCAGTGGCTGCTGTCACATGGGTTTAGGGGAAATGAAAGTGGGGTCACAGGCCCTGGCCCCCACCCGCCAGGGTTTCTCAAATCCTCCCCTCCTCTACCTGCCTCCCACCCACCAGCCTCCAGCCTCCGAGCTCAGGAATGTTCTTCCTTTCGCTTTCATTTCTCTCCAGGATTCCCCAGTTGCTGCTTCTGCGTCATGTCCTCTTCCAGTCGGGACCAAGGCCAGGCTGATGGACCCGGAGGGCAGCATGGGGTGGCACTGGCCCACTTCGCAGATGCGGGACTGAGGCTGGTGGGGGCGGGGGGGCAGTGACAGTCGGGATGGAGCCACTGTGCTCCTGAGTGACCAGAGTGACCAGAAGCCCGCAGGGTCAAGCCACAGAGTGCAGATGCCACGGAGGAAGGAAGTGGTCGCATTCAGGACACGGCAGCACCATTTGGACCCACAGGGCGTGGAGATTAAGCACGCTGGCCTCTGGCTAAACCCCAGCCACTGGCCCCCACCCTGGACTCCTCCTGCCCCAGCCTGTGGCCTGGCCATGCCTCTCGAGGCGGCTCTGCCCTGCACCCCGCTTCTCCATGTGGGTTGCAGCCAGAAGTCGCCTCTGCACAGGGACCTTATCCATCCCCTGTCTGGTTGCCCCTCTGGTTCTCCATGGCCTTGCCACAGCCTCCTGCCTCAGTGCCCTCGGCTTGGGCGGGACTGTTCATGCACTTTGCGGCTCCGCAGTAGAACACAGCTCCCAAGGCGAGATCTCAAGTGACGAGTGACGTCAGCAGGGCTGAGAGCCGCGGACCCGAAACTGGCTTTTAACCTCTGACATCTGCGCTGGGAGGGACAAGTGTATGGCCCGAGGGACCGGGAGGGGGCAGGCCCACACCCACGCCCTGTTTGTCACCGTGACCAGGGACCAGGGGCTTCAGATGAGGCAGCCAGGGGTGGGGAGACAGGCAGCCTCAGTGAGCTTCGTGTCACCTTCAGGGAGGCTGCGACCACTGCCCGAGGTCGTGGTGATGGAGTGCGGCTCACAGACCAGTGGCCGCCCCTTGGCAAGGTCACTAGGCCAGCAAAGGTGCCACGTGCAGCCAGGGAGCCAGCCTGACAAAGGCCGGTGCTGACTGGCTGTCATGATCTCCAGCAGGTGCAGATGGCGGGAACAGCTCCAGCAGCAGCCAGGCCCCAGGGACAGCCAGGAGAGGACAGCAGCAGACGGGCAGGTGTCTCTTCCTTGTCAATCAGCCTCCATCCCCAGTAGACGAGACAGGGACAGGGTGGCCCCTAGGGGAAGACCCAGCACTGCTGAGCTGGGGAGCAAGGGGCGGTTTGCCTCTTGCAGACAAAAGTGTCGTTCTGAATCGCTGTGACTCACCCAGGGCACAAGTGACAGCATGAGCAGCGTTGGGGCTCAGGACCTTGTGAGGAGCCCAGAGCTCAGGGCTGCAGCCACGCCCCACAAACCTAAGTGGTTTGGGCCTGATAGAGACAAACCACATGGTGCCACATTTTTATTTTTTGCATTTGTTATTTTTTAATATAAAAATTAAAAAGTGACTTCCTTCCTTAAGATTCTCTACATGAAAATTCCGATTTTTGGCCACCAGAAGTTATACAGGGCCTGGCAGCCCCGGGCCCACTCACCAGGGCCTGTGTGGCTGCCGCCCACCGAGTGGAGTGGCCCCGTGACGTGGCCGGTGGTGGCCTTGGCTGGAGGCTGGGGGGAGGCTTTTCACCTGCACCTCTGACTGTGGCTGCTGCGCCTGGCGCTGTGAAGGGGTCCCTGAGGCTGCAGGGACGTGGCCTCTCCAGTCTCCCGGTCCTCCTGGGGACCCCTGGCTTGGGGAAGTTCACAAGTACGCCTTGGGGAACCTCTCAGGCCCCAGCCCCACCTGCCAGGACCCAGCATGAGCACTTCTCGGGGTTGGAAAACGCCCTGAAACCTGGATCTGACTCCGGACTCCAGGCGTGGCAGGGCAGTCCAGGCCACGGTATCCTGGCAGTTACATGGACCGAGGTGGGCAGCAGATGCTGCACACAGACACATGGTGACTCGGCAAGGATGATGGGCCGTGGGCCCTACAGTGGGCAGGGCTTCATCAGGCCCTGCCCAGGCTGGCCTTGCATGTGCCGGGCAACTGGGGCTCCTCTCAAACCGGGCTGCCTGAGTCTCTGCCTGCAGGATGTCCTGGCTGGGGGGATCATGGGAGACAAAAATTGAAGCCACTTGGATAAAAGCACCCTAGCTGTGGAGCTGGGAGGACAGAGCAGAGGAAAGGGGTCAGAGCACACTGGCCTTGTCGGACGGCTGTGCCTTCACTGGGGGTGTTTCATCTTGACCCGCACCCAGGGTGGTCCATCTCCACTGCTCTGTGGTGCAGCAGGTGTACCAGGACTGCACCCCTGGGGCCTCGCTGTCCCTTGTGACTGCACAGCACCCTGCTCCGGTCCCCGAGGTCATGTGGCTGGGATGGATGCCCTCAGGGATGTGTGTTGTGGGAGGACAAGCTTGGGAGCTGCTGTTTTACCCCATTCCTGTGACCAGGACAGCTGGGGCCGGGTGGAGTGGCCCAGAGATGATGCCTTTCCGAGCCTCTGGTGCCAGATGAACCAGCAGGACATCCCCAGGGCACAGCTGAGAGGCGAGACAGATTCACCCCTGCCTGTGGAAGATGGCAGAGAGCCTGCACCCTCATGTCTTCCCTGTACCCTTGTCACCCAGGAGCAAGACCAGCATGGATGGGATTTAAGTGGGGTTCAACACTTACCACCATGTTGGCTGTCTGTCCCTGTGAAGGATACCTGTGTTAAACCAACTTTTAAGGAGGAGAGGTTTATTGGCTTATGGTTTCAGAGGGTGCAGTCCATGGCTACTGGGCTCTATTGCCTTGGACCTGTGGTGACGCAGTACATCATGGGGGAAGGGAACCATGCAATAGGCAAGATGCTCACCTCAGGCAACCTGGAAGTACAGAAACAGGAAGGGGTGGGGCCTCAACATCACCTTCAGGGCCATGCCCCCAGTGACCTCACTTTCTCTCTCTAGGCCCCTCCTCCTAAAGGTCACACCACCTCCCAATAGCACCATAGGCTGGGACCACACCTTTCAGGCACAGGTGTTTGAGGGGATATTCAAGATCCAAGCCCTGGCACCAGTGGTAGTTGTTTATTTAGTGTCCATTGTCACCGCCCTGTAGAAAAAGGCTTGGCTGTCCCGCCTGCCCTGTTTCAGACTCCCCCTCCTGTCCCCACGTTCCATGATGTTGCTCGGCACCTGTCTTCCCAGTGCCCATGCTGTCCCACCCTGCAGCACTCACTGCTGGGACAGTGGGCTTTCAGCTCAGGCTCGACACCGAGGCCAGTGTGCTCTGCTAGGCCTCCCTGGCGTGGAGTCGTTGAGTCCCAATCCCTTGGGTCCACGACGAGGGCCTGCTAGCACTGACCGCTCCTGTGTCGGCCACGAGCCTCATCCCTCCCACAGCCTCTCTGTGCACCTGCCCGACTCTGCCCTCAGACGCTCAGCTCCCAGCTACCTCTGACCTGCAGCTCGGCGCACGCTGCTCCTCCAGCCCAGAGCTTTCCAGGATGCCTCAGTATCGGTCCCCAGGTGTCACTTCTTCTGAGAAGTCTCCCTGGTTTCTCCCGCAGTGGTGTTGCCAGTGTTGTCCCCAGCAGGGACTCGTGTCGTAGCTGCCTGCTTGCTTGCCTGTTCCTCCTGGGTGGGGGGGAAGGGACACTTGGGGGACGTGAGTTGTATTTTCTTTTTTTTTTTGGTACCGGGGATTGAACTTGGGTCCTTGTGCTTGCACAGCAGGCAGCGAAACCACTGAGCTAAATTCCCGGCTATGAGTTGTATTTTCTTCATGTCTGTGCTTCAGTGCCTGGCGCCATGCTCAGGGTGTGCTGGCTGCATCCTCCTCAGAGGAATGGATGCGGAGCTGGACCAGCAGAGAGCAGGCCCTGCCTCGACCTCTTAAGTGCGTACTTAACCGCTCCATTTCTCAAAAGTGGAGGAGAACCACAGTTTACCTCGGAGGTTTTAAGGTGAGCGTCAGAATGAAATGACCCTGCAGTGCGCTAGTCCTGTAATCCAGGTCCAAGAGACATCTATACTTGCTGAGAGTGACACATGCCTGCAGTCACTCAGGCCTTGCAGTCAAGCCCAGCTGAGCAGCGCAGCGATCACAAATTCAGGTCCAGCCCCGGCAATTCAGCAACTTAGCAGCACCCTGTCTTTAAAAAAAAGGGATGGAAAAAAGACCAACAAAAAGGAAGCGAAGTATGTAAATAGGAAAGGGTGGCGGGATGAAGGGTGCACAGGGAATGGGAAAAACTAAGAACCAAGACACATCATGCACAGGTACAAGCACCCAATGATAAATGTAAACGTATTATATACCTAAAACATACCAATGAAAGAATTTAAGCAAAAAAAAAAAAAGGATGGAGAGGTAGCTCAGTGTGAAGGCTCTGAGTTCAGTCTTCAGTACCACAGAGCCTACCAAACAAATAAGTGAAGAAAGAAAGACAGAAAGGAAGAAAGAAGGGAAGGGAACCAGCCAGCTGACCATGTGCTGCACACTGTCCGGGTCAGAACAGTGAGCACAGGCCACACAAATCTCTGCCCTCACTCAGGTGGCTGGACGGGGCAGGGCTGACATTCTAAGCACTCTAAGTACAGGATGGAATGGAGTGCAGGGCAGTGCAGCACCACTGTGCCAGCTGGCCGGAGCCTTCTAGTCAGTCGGTGCCCCTCCTCCCCAGCAGCTGAGTCGCCTGTGAGGAGCTCAGAGCTGGGGCCGGACCCACCTGAGCGCAGCGCCTGGTGGGCAAACTCCCTCGGCGGGCAGAGTGGCCTCAGTGTCCCCTGTGCGAGGCTCCGGCACACAGCCCCTGGGGGCATCTGTCTGTGTGGCATCGGGGAGGGACCTCTGGGCCAGCAGCAGACCCACCTGTGCTACGTGGGAGGGCCATGGCTCAGGTTTTCGCTTTCTCCTGATGAAGAGTCAGCTTCTCCCCTGTAGCATCTGCTTTCTGCGCTGGGCCAGCCAAGGTCTGAGCGCAGTGCAGCGTGAGTGCCTGATGCCTGGGTTCTTGGGCATGGCCGGAGCGCTGCTGGGAGGCTTTGCAAACTGAGATGAGAAGGTCCCGCTACCGGGAGTCGTAAGTAAACGAGCCCCTGGCTTGGGCTCGCAGCCGGCACAGCTTGTACCCTCTCTTCAGAGCTCCGGATCCAGGAGGCACGGGCTGCGGGGGTCGCAGTGCAGGCCCCAGCCGCACGGCTTCCTGCTGCCTCCCTGCGCCCAAGCCTCCCTCTCTGCTTGCCATGCTCCTCCTGTGCCTTCCCTTTCTTTGCCTTCCTGCCTTCTGGGTGTATAGCGGTCTTTCTCCTCTCTATTCCAACTGACTGCTCTACTAGCTTTGCATGCACATTTAACTCAGCAAAGCAAAAGCTAGGTAACGTCTTTCCCTCCCACCAAATAACACAACTTTCTGACCCTGATCCAGTCTTACTGTTTGTGCATTAAGGTTTTGTGGTTCTTCAGTTTTATCTGTTTTTCCTAACTCTACCAAGTAGATGTTAGTATACTTATTTATGCAATTGATGCTTATTTAATCTACTTTTGTGATTATTTCTTGGCCAGCATTTTTACTTGAATCTCAGACTTTCTGGGATCATTTCCCTTGTTCTTGAAGAATGTCCTCTAGGACTCCCTTAGGTGAGGGCTGTTTGTTGTCAATTCTCTCAATTTTTATCTGAAATGGTGTCTGTCTTAATCCACCTTATGTTGTGGCTTAGTTACTTTCCTCTTGCTGAGACTCAGTAAGCAGCACCCACTTCTTTTTGTGTTTTGGTACTGGGGATCAAACTCAGGACCTTGTGCTTTCGAGGCAGGTGGAGGCACCACTGAGCTAAATCCGCAGCAGCACCCACTTCTTAAAGGGGCGGTTCATCTCCGCTCCCAGTTCCAGGGGATGATCCAGGCTCCCAGCTAGGAGCAGCTCGGCAGAGGGGCTGGCAGGAGACGCTGCTCACCCCACAGCGGGCCCAGCGGCCAGGAGGAGAGGAGGAGCAGGGGCCAGAATCTCCCTTCCTGTCTCAACCAGCGACCGCACGCGGCCACCCAGGCCCTGCCTCCTGCAGCGTTCTGAGCCACGCCCTCGCCCGTGGGTGAATCCCCTGCTGGGCACAGCGCCCCGTGACCCACACACAGAATCCTGGGGGACACTTTAGATCCACACCATAGCATGCTGCCATGAGGACACCACACACTGCGTGAGAGCTCGCTCTCTCCCTCTCTCTCATTCCCTCTCTCTCTCTTTTCTTTTTGGCACTGGAAATCGAATCCAGGGCCTTTGCGCTGAGCCTCATCCCTAGCCATTTTATTTTATTTATTTATTTATTTATTTATTTATTTATTTTTTGGTACCGGAGATCGAACTCGGGTCCTTGCGCTTACGAGGCAGGCGACGGATCCACTGGGCCAAATCCCTGGCCCTAGCCATTTTAAATTTTTCTTATTTTGAGACCGAGTCTCACTAGCTCACTAAATTACCCTCATTGGGCTTGAACTTGTGGTCCTCCTGCCCCAGCCTCCCGGGTGGCTGGGATACAAGCATCCGCCCCATCCCCAGCTGAGATTCTGCTTTCAAAGATTATGTTTCCCATTTAGGCAGTCACTATCTGATTTTATTCTCCAAATCTCCCTGGCCATCTTTAATAGTCTCTGGTTCCTAATCTGTACCTTCAGTTACTACTTTCATTTCATCAAACACACGACGCTGTAGCCCCAATATCCAACACTTCCGGAGGTCTGGGCCTCCCTCCAGTCAGCTGCCAGGTGACACCTCACTCAAAGGCCTGTGATTATTCTTTCCACGTGAGCTCCTAGTCCTCGAGGCTTTCTGTAGGGAGCGTGAGGCCTGGCTTCGAGGTGACTTACCCCAGAGAGGCTTTTCCCGGCGTGTTGGAGGAATCCGACCACTGCCATCCTGGGTGAGCAGGGCCCACTTTAAATCCCTCCCCTGCTGTGCTCCCTGCTGCAGATGCCCATCCTGGGCCTAGGAGCCCCAAAGCCCCACCGCAGTTCCCAGTTCCTTCAGCCCTGCTCCTGACAGACAACGCGAAGCTCCCTGTGCGCCCTCAGGCCCTGTCCCCGGCAGAACCTCCCCCAGTCCACTGTGACTCCTTCCCTCCACAGCCCCCCTTTCCTCGCTCATGACCCCATGAAGACCCCCGGCCTGTACAGAGTTGCCGGTCTGGTCTCAGGCTTGCTCTAAATGAGCCTTCCCTGAGCTCACACCTGTTCCCTTTGCTCCTTCGGTCCTAACACTTGCTCCCCCCCCCCGGGCCTGGGCTCCTCCTCCCCCTCCATGCTGATGCTGCTGTCCATATGTCTGCAGTGCTGGAGCTGCATAGGTATCCTGACGTGCCCCTCTGGGCCTCAGTGGGCCAGGCCTAGGCCCTGGTGGTGTGGCCGGCCGGAGCTTCCCTCGTGCTCAGAGCCAGGGCTGAGCCAGGCGAGGTGCCCGAGAGGGTTCCTCCCCCTGTGCCTGCTGCGGTGCTGGAGGCAGAGCTCCCCCCACCCCGCTCACTTGGGCTCGTCCGTCACCGGCCCAGGGCCACCCTGAGCCCCTGGACTGGTTCTTCTCTGTTGCTCTTGACCTCTGGCGATTTCCCTTCCTTTCTTGCATTTCTAGGATGGTGTAATATTGTTTCCCTTCCTTTCTTGCATTTCTAGGATGGTGTAATATTGTTCTCGTCAGCTTCCTGTTGCCGGGATGGAATGGCACAGGAGCGAAGGAGGAGAGGTGGATTCCGCTCCCAGCTGCACAGCCTCCTGTCCAGGTGGGCTGCTCCAGGCTTGGGTGCCCACGCCCGTGACAGAGGTGCTCGCCACACAGCAGAGGAACAGAGAGCTGGAGGCCGGTGCCGCCGCCGCCTCTCCTGCTGCTTTTTCTCCACACACCCTAGTCCCCCCAAAGCAACAGATCTGGCCCGGAGCTGGCCGTGCCTCTGTGCCCAAGCCCGTGTGCCTGCCTGTGCCGCCACAACTCTCCACCAGGGGGAGCCCCAGCCGGGCGCAGCAGACACCCTGCAGGGCTCCCGAGCCGGCCCCACCCAGGGTCCCCTGGGCTGGGCCAGGATGGGGCCGCCGGGTGTGGGCAGTTTAGACATCCCAAGCTACCCGTTGGTCCGCACACTCGGCACGCATGTATTCAGCACCCACTGTGCCCACAATGAAGCCCCCTTCTGTGGGGGCCACTCAGCACCTCCCAGGCGGCCCTGGCCTCCTCCTCCTCCTGCCCAGAAATCCAGCTCGGCTCCGGCTCCGGGAGGGCACCCCAGCTGTGTCATGTCAGGGCGGGTGCTACCGGTCAGGGCTCCTTCTCTGCCGACAGACGGACGATCGCCTCTCAGACCCCGGCCCCCCACCCCCGTCTGCGTCTGTCCAGGGGAATCCCGGGCTCCCGTCCCTCACTGCTCAGCCCCAGGGAGCAGGCCCAGCCCAGGCCATGGTCCCCGAGAGCCAGACCCGCGCAGGGAGACCTAGGAGCCACGGCTCCCAGGGTGCACTGGCTGAATCTGCTGAGCCGCTCACCCTGCACCGACAGGAGGGGCGCCGCACCTCCCGCCTGCCCTGCCTCCCCAGAAGCCCCTTGGGGCTGTGCTGTGCCACGCATGCACCTCTGGCTGTCCCGGGGCCTGGGGACCAGGCAGCTAGTGACATAGCAGCTGGGGCTCCCCCCGCACGCGCAGCAGCCTATTTCCTGGAGACCAAAACCACACGCAGCACATAGAGGGTGAGGTGCTCGCGGGCTGGGCTTGGCTGCCTGCGAGTGAGAAGCAGCGGCAGAGAGAGACACGAACTGGGACGGTCTGGGCCAGACGGCACCAGGCCACGGCCACGCCCACGCCCAGCCCCGGACGGCGCTGCCCACGGCCCGGCAGGCGTAGCCATCGCAGATGCCACCCGCCGTGTGGCTCTTCCTCGGCCTCACTGAATGGCTGTCGGCAGCCCTCTCAGGTACTCTCGGTCACCTCTGGCCTCCGAGCTGGAGGACTGGTCCTGCCCTCTGGGGGTTCAGTCACCTTTGTGGGGTCCAGGCCCTGGGTGCAGCAGCAGTGCACGGGGCCCCTTGCGAGGGCCCGGCCAGCACCCTGCCCCAGAGAGGCCACATGGGCCGGGATGAGGGGCAGCATACTCTGCGACGCACAGCGGGTCCTGGGGCTGGACGGGGCGGCGCAGCCTCACCCTGGGTGTGCGGGCCCTGCTCCCCTATTTCTGCTCAGCTCAGGAAGGAGCCTCCATACTTACCTGGCAGGGGAGATACCATGATCACAAGGGAAGGAGCCTCCTTCCAGACAGGCAGCGTGACAACAAGGGCAAGGCTCAGCTCTCCGGCCCCAGAAACAGCCCAGGGGCCCGGGACCCCAACAACCATCACTGGTGGCCAGTGGCCTGGGCACAAGCTGCTGGGTGATTTAGGAGCCCCTCGAGCTCCTGGCAGGTCTCCAAGCACAGGCACCCTCAGCACCACGGCTCCCACACCGGATTCTGGGCCCGGAGTGGGTCCCGAGGGCAGGGCCGGCGGGCATCTAGCTCGCGGTGGGCTCCTCGGGGCCCACTGCAGGCCAGGCTGAGGCCTGAGCCCCCCCCCAGTCGGGACTGTGGGGCCACTGCCGGGCCCTGTGGCTGGACCAGCAGTTTTCCTGAGGCTGCCACCAGGGGCTGCTGCCTCTGCCTGGGCTGAGAGTCGATGGGGAGCCCCCTCCCATCCGAGCTCCTCAAGGGCCTTCCCAGGGCCGGGTGAAGTCAGGGTGGCCTCCATCCAGGGCTCCTGCAGGAAAAGGGGGGGCCGAGCCTGACGAGGGGCACCCCAGGGCCCTGGGCAGAGCAGGACAGGCCCTGTAGGTCCCCGCGGTGGTGTCTGTCTCACCAGAGACCCAAGACCCGGCCCGCGAATCCCAGCACCCTCCTCCCCTGCGTAGTTTTGAAGCCACATTGCTGTCAGTGGAGTCAGGCTTTACTAACACAAGTTCAGTTTGGAAAGGAAACTTTGCATCGCTGCTGTAAATGGAAACTGCTGTCATTTGCTGTTAATGAAAGGTAGAGGAAAGGGTGAGATAAAGGACAGCCAGACCCAAGACAGGCTATGTTCTGGGCCTGAGCCCGATGCCGGGGACACCTGCACCCTGCTGGGGCAGACTCGGAGGAGACAGAGGCTGCGCCCTTCCGGGCTTTGGGAGAGCATGGAAGCACTTTGAGAGGGAGGTCTCAGGTCTGTGAACGAGTGGCCTAGGATGCTGCTTCCTGAGGCTGTAAGGGTCACCGAGGAGAAGCATGGCGGCCAGGAAGGGCTGGACAGGTGTGGGGCGCTGGCCCTGGAGCTGCCCCGGCCACTGCCCACCAGCCTCATGCAGCGTTCTTGCTCAGGCAGCCGGGCTTCAGCACACCTCTGGGGCCCTCCTGCTGAGTGACAGGGCTCAGAGACCAGAGGCACGGGCCGACACTCCAGCTCTTCCTGTTTCCTGATTAGCTGCCTGGGTGCGAGGTGGAGGGGCTGAGCTGGAAGCCCTGCAGGAGGCTGGCTGGGGTCCTGCCTCCAACCCAGACCCGCCGCACACCGGGGCCTCTCGTCTTCTTCTCTGGACCTCGGTTTCTCCGACAGTGAGGGATGATTTGGGCCCTGTGATGGGGTCACCAAGCACCAGCCTCCCCTCAGGGCGTCCCCAGGCCTGTGACCCTAGTTCTGCCTGCACGGTGGTTGGAAGACGCTCGAGGGCTGCTTCTGGGTGCTTAAAAAGGCAGCTGTGGTAACTCGGGAAGTAGTACTTTCCCAGGCTGGGGTGCTTGCCTAGCTGGCAAAGGCCCCGGGTTCCCTCCCTAGCACCCACTCCCCAAAGGAAACCAATTTCATTTCTTTAAAAATTTAAAGCATCTGTTGTTTCATTGACTTATAAATTCAAAATACAAATTGCTTCGTATTTATAAGTCTAGTATTTTTGTTTTCAGTCCTGCGCATTGAATCCAAGGGTGTTCTACCCCTGGGAGCTACGGCCCCGTCCTTATTTTTCATTTTGAGACAGGTCTCACCACGCTGCCCCGGCTGACCTTAAACTCCCCTTCTGCTTGTCTCAGCCTCCCGAATACCCAGGACTGTATAGGTCTGAGCCACGACACCCAGCCAAGCCCAGTCACTTTAACAATGACTTCCAGGCGCCTGAGATTAACATTTGAGCCAATCAAGATGAGCATAGTGTGCTTCCTTAGATAATAAATGCCCCTTACACATGTAGCTAATTAATTCCCTTAGATCCGGTAGCATCTGAAATGTAGTGGCTCACATTGAGGCATATAAAATATAAAACACACACCAGATGGGCTTCCGCAGGGTGTGTAAGCTCTCCTCGACGAACTAGACGTGGTCACATGTTGCAGTGATGCTATTCTGGGCATGAGGGTTAAATGAACTGTATTTTCACAGTCGACTTCACTGCTTCTCTTAGTTTTCAACATGGCTGTTTGAGGCTGCGAGCACAGTTGTGGCTCGTGTGACCCTCACTCTGAGCAGCGCTGCCGGTGGTGTTCTGAGCCGTCTTCCAGAGGGAGGGAACCCTGCCGTTGTGCGGGGCTGGGATGGGAGCCTGGTGGGCGAGCGCTCAGCACCACGCTCCAGCCAACTCTGAATCACATTTTATTACCGAAGAGCAACAGAACCTTCCTGGGGATTTGGGAGGATGCTGGGGGTCTAGGCAGCTAACACCGGCAGAGCGACTCCAGCGCACTCCTAGTATTCTAGCGATGCTCATGGGCACTGCTGATTCCCCTCAATGTTTCTCCTGAAACCTGCCTGAGCTCAAGCCCCCCACCCATCTGCGAGGCCCCGAAGCATCACCCGGGGATGGCTCCCGGCCCCTGGGCAGTGGCTGTCCCGGGCTGGCCCCGGAGGAGGCAGTGCCTTCAGCAAGACCTGGGTGCTGTTCCAGGGTCTCTGGCTCACCCAGAGCATCTTCAGTTTCGTTTTCTTCTCGTGGCACTGGGGATGGAAACGGGGTGCTCTGCCATGGAGCCCCATCCCGACACCCTCCACCCCGGTACCAGGGATGGAACTCAGGACCTTGTGCTTGCGAGGCAGGCACAGTGCCACTGAGCTAAGCCTCTGGCCCATGGCACTTTTTATTTTTGAGGCAAGGTCTCTAAGTCACCCAGGCTGGTTTGCACTTGTGATCCTCCTGCCTCAGCCTCCTGAGTCATGGGGCTCATGGGCTGGACCACCACACCGGCCTAGGGGGCCTCCTTTCCTGGCAGGAAGGCTTGGGAATTCAGTTGGTCCAGGGCTTGGATTCTGAGGCTCAGGAACCAAGGTTCTCGCTGGGCCAGGGAGGAACACGCCAGTGGCCACGCCGGAGGCTTTAGGACAGGGGCTGCAGGGCATCCAAGAGGCCTGCTGGGAGGGAGCTCTAGGGACCCGGCCTCCCTCCCCCAGCCTCAGCCTTGGACTCGACCCAACCACCGTGAGCCCCAGGCCAGGGGCCAGCGCAGCCCGGTTCCCACCTCTGGCCAGCCACGCGTGGCTGGACCTCGCTGGCCTTGGGCAGGGCCCAGGCACAGGAAGGACAGAGTGGCTCCTGCCAGGTCCCTGCCAGCCACCTGGCAGCTCCCTTCTTGGACCACCCTCGGCCCACATGGAAGGAAAGGCTTGGGAGAGCTCAGCCGTGTGGACATGGCCCTGAGCACCCAGCTGTGCTCCAGCTGGGGCCTGGCAACCACGGTCGCTTGTTGAGCGGGGGGGGACGCAGGGCCAGAGGCCAGGACACCGCTCCTGCAAGCCCTGAGAAAGGACCGAGGCCGCCCTCAGGACTGAGCCAGGGAGCTGAGGGGCACGGGAGAGGGGCCTCAGCCCAGGGCACCAGGAGCCCCTCCCGGCCCTGGGTACCGTGCAGCAGGGTGGTACCTGAGCGCTCATCCCCGGTTTGATGCTGGGGGAAACTGAGTCCCTATGGCTTCAGGAAGAGAGGGAGCCCTTGGGGCAAGAAGGGCATGCAGGGAGTTCCTTCCTTTTTTGGGCCCTAATTTCTCCCTGGAAAAATAGTCTTTTCTTCTTTCTTTTTTGAGGTACTGAGGATTGGACCAGGCTTTCATACTGAGCTAGGCCCAGTCCTTTTTTTATTTTGAGATAGTCTTGCGAAGTTGTGAGTTTGCCCAGGCTGGGATTGATCTTTCCATCCTCCTGCCTCAGCCTTCCAGAGTGCTGGGATGGCAGGTGTGCACCACCAGGCCCAGCTAGGTGGACAAATTGAACACTGAGGCTCGGGTGTCAGCAGAGTGTGGCAGGGAGCCCACAGCCCGAGTGCGAATGCAGGAGGAGGTGTTCCCGAGACGGGTTAGCATAGCGCGCGTTCACCCCGTGGCAGCCCCTCTGACAGGTGGGGCAGACTCCCGTCCTGCTTGTCTGCCCCTGGGTGCCAGGCCTGAGACAGAGGCTCAGAGCCTCCCTGCACCAAATACATCGGGAGAAGGTGGCCGAACGCGTTGGGCCTCCCAGGACCCCGGGACCATGGCAGGGACACCCGGCCCCCCGCCTCTCCCAGCCTCCCCAGGGAGACCGGCAGAGCACTAGTCTCAGGGTGGGCGGCGGGGCCAGGGCGGTGCAGGTCTGGCTGTCCCGGGGCCGAGCGAGGGGCTGGGGGCACCGGTGCCCAGTGCCCCCGGAGGGGAGGGGAGGGGAGGGCCAAGCAGCCGCCCTGCTGTCTCCAGATGTCTGCTCCTGTCTCTTCTCCTGAGCCCTCAGAAGAGCCAGAGAGGAGCTCACTCACCTAACCACGCCACTGTGTTTTTAGCAGACTTCTTCCACTTAGCCGTGGCACATTCGTCCAGAGGGGAAACCGGCTCGGATGAAGTGCCGGCAGCCAGGCTGCTGACTTTGTTAGGCTTTGGCCAGCTGTGGCAACCGCACCCTTCAGAGCCAGAGAGAAATCTGCCCCGCAGGCCCCACGTGATGCTCCCGCTCTGCTCCCTGTTCGTCTAGGGTGCTTTCCCAGGTCTTTCTCTCCGGCGCCTCGACCTTCTTATTTCACGTAGCATTATGGTCCCTAAGTGCATTTCTTTACCTGTGAATGACTCAGGCTTCTCCTTCTTCATGGCAGAGTAGTGCTCCATTCCGTGTAAATACCTTTCTTTGTCCTGTCATTTGTTGAGGGACATGTAGGCTGCTTCCAAGGCTTAGCTCTTATGAATGGTGCTGCTGTACACACGAGTGTGTGTGGATCCCAGGCTTGGATGCCTTTGGCTCTTTTGGAAGAGGCTCAGCAGGGCAGGGCGTGGTGGCTGTGCAGAGCCGGGCTGGGGACTGAGACTCTGTCGCCTGGGCTGTGTCTGCCTCCCTCAGATCCAGGGCCGGCTGCTCTGTGTCTCCCATCATCCTCTGCGCAGAGCCAGGCATGGGAAGTGTTTTGCTGATGGGGAATCGGCATGGAGAGGCAGTGGGGAGCCGGGAAAGCACCCCCAACTTCCCCATTCACCAACTTCCCCAACACCCCCAGGGAAACTGAGGCAGGCGTGTGGCCGGCTAAGAGCACCTGCTGGGGAGACAGCCAGAGTGAAGGTGGGCGTTCAATGTCCCCTTCCAGGGACCCACGTTCACTTCCTGGACTCGAATCCAGGCCCCACTGGACCTCAGCCTGGTGCTGGTGGCCCCAGCTGCTGGTGATGGCCCGTGGCAGCCCCGCATGCCCGGTGAACCTGCCAGAGCTGCCAACCTCCCTTGGGCCCTGGACTGGGTGGGAGACATCTGTCCCTGTGCCAAACATGGTGCCGCTGCCCCTGCCCAGGGCTGGACCACCAAGGCCCCGTCAGGCCCCCTCTGCTTCAGTAACCGCTGCTCTCCCTGGCTGCCCTCACCCCAGTAAGCTCTGTTGTTCCAGAAAGTTCTGTGACCTCTGTCTCCCTCTCTCTCAGGGTCTTGCTAAATTGCCCAGGCTGAGCTCAAACTTCCAACCCTCCAGCCTCAGCCGCCCAGAGCGCTGGGATTAAAAGGTGGGCCACCCTGCCAGGCTTCCTACATCTTTTGCACCTAAATATCCCAGGCCGTAAAGTGGCGACAGGAATTGCCCTAGGCCTGCGCACAGTTGAGGAGACTAGAGAACCCACCACGGGAAACACACGCAGGACGCATCCATGGGGCTCATTTTTGAAGATTTTTGCTTTTATTTTGTTACTAAAATTGTATATAGTAAAATGCCACAGACTTTAGAAAATACAGAAAAACAAAAGAAAAGGAAAACTCCCCACTCACACCATCTTCAAAGACAGCTGTGCTGGGAATCGAACAAACCCCACCCCACGGCCAGATCCGGCTCCATGCATGCTCGGTTCTAACAGGAAAGAATTCGTGGGCTGGGAAAGTAGCTCAGTGGTTCTGCCGCCTGCCTCGCAAGCGCAAGGTCCCGAGTTTGATCCCCAGTACCAAAAAAAAAAAAAAAGAATTTGTAAGAAAGAAAACCCTGAGACGTCGTCAACACCCTCCCTTCCCCTTCCCCTCCCGCCCGCACCCTTTGGCCCACATTTCTATGTTTTTAGTACAAAAAACGCTCCCCTGGCTGGTGGCCGGTGAGGACGTGAGCGGCGCTTCACACAGCTCCTGTCCCAGCCAAGGGCTCTGCAGCTGGCTGGCTCCTGTTTCCAAGCTCTCCCAAGTCGGTAAAGAGTTAGGCCGTGCATCCAGCTGAATAATCCAGCCTGTGCTCGACCCAGCGTTCAAGGGTGGTGGAAAATGTGAATGTTCCAGTTTAAAAACTTCTCTCAGGAGAAGACCCACTGCCACGACCTCCCCTGAAACCCTGCCCTCACACGCTCCTCCACTGTCCTGGCCACTTTCTGCAGCAGCTCGGCAGGCCTTTCCTGGGTGTCTTTAGGAGGGGTGGCCAACAGATGGGGACGCCGCTGCCCACTGCTGCCGGTGGAAAGGCAGCTCTCGAAAGCTTGGCGCTGTGTCCCCTCCATCCCACTCACCGTGTGGCCGCTGGCTCTTCCCCGAGGTCGGAATCAACAGGAAAGGGAAATGTTTTGCATGGAGTCAGGACATCCAGGAAGCCACAGAAAGGCAGAAAGAGGCAGAACTGCTTCAGAAAGTGGCCAGGATGAGGGGAACATTCTGAGGCGGCTTCAGGACCATGTGTCTTTTGCTATAAAACATTTCTGAGGGATTCAAAGTACTGTACCTGTAGACCACACACATCATACTTATCTCCAGCTGGATTGTTCGTCCCGTCCTATGATTCTCTGCTTCGGTACACACCCGGAACAGGCCACAGGCCTCCTCGACACATGTAAGGCTGCAGTTTCGGCTCAGCTCTGAGGGTGCCGGGCTTCATCGCAGTGCCCTCGGCCCCTCTCCCGGGTGCTCGGTCTGTAAGGGCATGGGGCCCTGCATCTCTGGTGTGAGCCTACTTTGTGTGCACACGCGTCCGGCCCATGTGCACACGCTGGAGGCCAGCGACTGACTGGGTGGGAGCTGGGTTTCCCTGACCTCAGGCCAGTCCTGGGACGGAGGTTTCTGTGCCCACCAGGAGAGAAGTAAGCGGGCACCGGAAGGGCTCTGCCCATGGTCACGCTGCGGAAAGTGAGGAGGAAGCCAGCTTCCTCCAGCATGCTCGGTTCCGATCCAAAGCTCGGCTGTCTGACACCTGGAGGCTGGGCCACCGAGCCCTCTCTGTCCCAGCCCGTGCGGAGGGGGCTGGAGAAGCCGGGCCAGGGGAGGCTGTGCCCTTGGAGCCCAGCCGTTGTGACCCGGGGCTCATGGCCGCCCTGGTCGCTGCCCAAGGCACAGCCAAGGCTGCAGCCTTTCCACCCCAGTAACTTCTGCTGCCATGGCAACCATAGCCGAGCACCTCCCGGACCGGGGCTGAGTGAGCAGCGGGCGGGTGGGCGGGCAGAGCACAGGCTGGGGCAGGAGAGGCCCTGTGTGGAGAGGAAGCAGCCAGGCGCCCGCCCTGGGACGCGAGGTTAGTCTCGGGCGTGGCCCCTCACCCTTGGTCCTGGGCACCAGCGGCTGCCCTCGGGTGAGCTGAGAGTGAGCACGAGGTCCCCCAGGTGACGCCAGATGTCACCTGTGAACTGGGGACTCTGGTCCGGCTCTGGTTCCTCCCCACACAGTTAGCACTGGGCCCAGAACAAACCCAGGGCCCCGCGCATGCTAAGTAAGCACCCCACCACAGACGTGCAATACCAGGCCCTGGGGATTTCAATTTTCTAGCTGCCAAAAAAAAAAAAGTATGATGGTGCATGCTTGTAATAGCACAAGGAGGCTGAGGCAGGAGGCTCACAAGTCTGAGTCCAACTTGGGCAATGTATGACAGCCCTGTCTCAAACTGCAATGAAAAGGAAGGCCTGGGTGTAGCTCGGTGGTGGATACCCTGGCTGGCATGTGCGAGGCCCTGGCTCGGGTTGCCATTGCCGGACTGCACGCGTTCAAATCTCACGTCTATTACCGTCCACCTTGGCGACTCTCTAACCTCTGTCCCTGATTCTCGGTGACGGCGCCGGGTGGTGAGGGAGGCCCAGCTCCCATCACCTCACCATAACCAGAGTGCAGGCCCTGAGAGGCGGGAAACTCGCGTCTCTGTCCCTGTTCTGCAGGAGGAAATGGGGCCGGAGCGGGCCGGGGCTGCCCTCTTCCCCAGTGGGGGAGTGTGATCTAGGGACCCAGCCACTCTGCTCTGGCCCTGGGAGCAGGAGTGGGTGGCTGAGCTCACCACACCCGCAGGAAGATGTCTGTGTAATTATTTGGAGACATTTAATTTTGCTTTTGGTTTTTTGAGACAGGGTCTCACTACATAGCCCAGGCTGGCCTTAAACTTGTGGCATCCTCCTGCCTCAGCCTCCCGAGTGCTAGAGTCACAGGCATGCGCCACCGCGCCCTGCTGAAGATGTTTAATTTTGATGTAGAACATGTGAAAATTTTACAAGGACGCAAAGCAGAGAGAAGGCAGGAAAACTCGTCGCCTGCGTGTGTTTTCTCTCTCCTGTGCTCATTCTTTGCTGCCGAGGGGACGTCTGGGTGTTTACGTCCTGCAGTCCTGCAGCATCGCTTCCGGGCTGGGCACCGGGCAGACGCAGTGGGGACTGAAACAGACCCCAGCTGCCCAGGAGGGCCAGGCCCCTAATGTGACCGTGGCCCAGCCGCACTCAGCACCAGGCCCCTGGCTCACTGTGGGCACAGCAGGCTGCCGAGGGCAGGGTGGGCTCTCGGGGTCTCCTCTCAGCGTCTTGGCCGTCAGTGACCTTCGCCTGCTCCTGCCCAGCCTGAGCAGCCAGCGTCAATCACGGAAAACTCCAGATATCTGGGGGTTTCCTGTCCGTTAGACAATCTGCTGCCTCCAGCGTGGATGGCCCAGTGTTTGCCTTGTCCTGTTTCCAAGCCTTTCTTGTCTGGCTCTGAGAGCCAGCGTGGCCGGAAGCTCCTGTCCCTCTTGCCCCCGGGCCATGCATGGATAGCTGCATATCACCCCTTCGTCCTCCCTGAGCCTGCCCCGGGCTGCTCCCCATTCCAGTCGCAGGAGCCGGTGAGCCGCAGGCTTGGTGTCAGGCCCGTGTCATGTGGTCAGCCGCCTCCACGCCCAGCTCTGATGCGTGGACCTGACCTCTGTGGACTGTGCCACACGGGGCTCTTGCTTTTCTTCTTTTTTGTGACTTTGAGACAGACTTGCTACGTTGCCTAACTGTCCTTGAGGATGGGACCCTCCCGCCTCAGCCTCCCAAGTAGCTGGATCATGGGTACGTGGCACTAGGCAGGGCTATTTCTTGGGGACAGATTCTCAGCAGTGGGAACAGAGTCTGCTTGCGTGGCTAGTTGCTGGGGCCATTGTTGAGCTGGCGCACATGCTGGCAAGCCCTTGGCACTGACCCGGGCTCCTCCAGGGCTCCCAGCCAGCACCCACAGCCCACGCACGTCCTTTCTGCCCACACCTGGCCAGTGAGGGTCACGCGGCTCCACCTACCCAGCTGTCGGGAGGCAGAGAGGGGACTTTCCCAACACCGCTGGGGCCCAGCACGGTGCCCCGGGAACCCCAGGGCCCTGAGGGTCCCGGCCGAGCCTGCTGGCCCACAGCTGGCAGCTGGGGCTCACTTTCCTCCAGAGCCTTTGCCGCCTCCGCTGCATCTCTGCCCACAGCACCATGGGCCTGGCTGACGTAGACTCCACAGAGGACTTTTCCTCTTTCTTTCTTTCTTTCTTTCTTTCTTTCTTTCTTTCTTTCTTTCTTTCTTTCTTTCTCTTTCTCTCTTTTCTTTGGCAGTACTGGGGATTGATCCAAGGCTGGGCTGGAATTTGCAATCCTCCTGCCTCAGCCTCCCACAGAGCCCCATTTTCTCAGACTCTTCTCCAGAGGCTCCTTAGGGCTCCTGGTCCTGCTGTCTCTGTGCCCCTTCATGCCCCTCCCCTGGAGTCAAACTTAGATGGTCTTCCCCAGGTCCTGACCCCTCAGGGCCTTTGCTGACGGCCTGACTTGGAGACAGTTGTGCTTGCGGCTGGCAGCTTCCTACTCACTCTTCCAGTCAGTCAGTCGATCAACAAACAATCTGCTGAGCTCCTCGGGGCACACACAGTTGACCTTGGCCACTAGGATTTTCCTATCTGGTGGGAAATACATGTGACTTTGTGCAAGAGAAAGTGGTGTCCCAGAGTCAGAGAGTAACAGTGCAGCACTGAGCCACAGCTACACACACACACACACACACACACACACACGCACACACACACATGCACGAGAGCAGCCAGTGCCCTAGGCCTCCAACTCTCCCACAAACCTCACAGGTGCACAGGCCGTTGCCATGGGAACGGAGACCCTGCAGTCCTCTCTCAGGGGCCTCTGAAGCGTGGCCTCTGAAGTGGCTCTGAATCCTGCGTCACTTCCCTGGGCGCCAAGCCGGGCAGGTGTGTGTGCGCGGCATGTGTGCACGTGCGCGCCCAGGAGGTGTGAGCTCAGGGTCTCCTGGGCAGCACCAGTCTGAGTCTTCTGCCACTGTGCCGGGCAGGGCCATTTGCGGGGCTCAGCCATGGAGGACCGTTCTCGCTCAGCAGGACTCGCATGGGCCCAGCCCACCCTGCCTGCTCACAAAGCAGCGCGGAGCCAGCACCTTGGGGACAGATCGGCCCCAGTTCTGCCCTTGGCTACCATGAGGGAAGCGATGACACCATGGCAGGGGCTGGGGACGACTGAGCCAGGCCAGCATGGCCAGTGTGACCACTGTGAGGGAAGCGATGGCCTCCGGTCAGGGGCAGTGGGCAGCGGGCACCAGGGTGCCACCCTCCACTCTTCCTGCCAGGCCTCCACCCACAGGACCCACAGAAGCCAAAAGGCTAGGAAGCTGCTAGGCTCTGCCTCTGGCAGAGGGGACAGCGACTCTGGAGGTATAGGGAAGGGAGTGGGATGTTTCCAGGACCCACAGTGGGCCCTGGCCTCCCGTGAGCCACAACAGCACAAGGCTAATTATAGACAGGAAAGGAGACAGAGAGAAGCTGGGTCTTGGGACTGATCAGTGCTGCTGATGGCAGCAAAGACAAAGGCCCCCAAGCACATCCATTATTTACTGAATACAATCGTCAGAAGGAACAGGGAGCTAGGGAGCTTTGAAGGCATCTAGTGAAACACTCTGAACACCTGGCATGATGGTGCCAGGCAGGGCTGTCAGGGAGTAGGCACTGCTTATCTTGCTAGGATAGAAGAAATGGGTACTGGGACGAGGCGCAATTAGCAAGCAACCCACAAGGTTAGGAAGAAGCCATAATTCAGGGAAAAGGGTTTTAATTGGGGTCACACTGACCTCAGCTGCACATAACTCAGCAGGGCCCTGCCACTTCACAGGCCAGGACTTGGGCCTCAGTGACAGCCATCAGCAAGAGAGAAATGCTAGCCCAACTCTGCTAGCTGACACGCCCATGTGAGTCATGCAGGGCTTCAGTCTGATTCCTGATATGAAACAGTACAGCCGAATTAGGGAAAGCAAGAAGCATGTGCCACTCACAGCCCGCTATTACTGGGACATCTGCTACATGCAGAATCAAAAGGACTGTGCCTGGCAGGGACAATCAGCTGATCCCTCAGCCTCCCTTTTGGTGAATACCTGCACCCACTTGCCGTGCTGGCAATTGCAGCGGGCAGAACAGGTGCTGGCAAAGGTGCTCTGTCCTCTAACCGCACTTCACGGTCCCTGGGCCCCAGCCCGCAAGTCCCAGGTACCCACGGTGTGGGGGAAATGCCTGGATTCTCCAGGCTGTGCTTTTTCCAAACCTCCTCCACTTCTCAGCTTCTGGGGCATCTCATTTCAGCCCCATGATGCTTTCCCGGGGCACAGCCGTGTTGTGGGTCTGGCCCAGGAGGGAAGGCCATGCCACTCCAGGCTGGGCAGTTTGCCCCTGGCCTGAAGGTGCCAGTTGCCCCAAGCCAGGACAGAATCTTTCCAAAGCCAGGCTCCAGGAAGCCCCCAGCTTCAGGCACCTCTGGGCCCCAAGCCCAAGGCTGCTCACCCCGGCTCTGCCCCTTCCTCTCAGGTCTGCTGCCCCCAGCCACACCCTCACCCGGCCAGCACAATGCCAGCAGCAAGGCCCCTGAGCCAGGTGAGAGCCCTCCTGCTGGGGCCTCTGGGGAACGGGCAGAGGGGGATGGGGCCCCTGACTTCAGGCAACACTGCTCCTCCTGACCAGGGTGCAAGTCCCCTCAGATTCCCGGAGAACGGAGCTGAGAGCCAGGAGCCAGAGCCACAAGGGGGACCCTAGAGGCCGGGTTCTGTCACTCCGGCCGGCCCCAGCCTGGCCTCCAGTCGCCCTCGGGTGCTCTCTCCTGACTGCAGGGTGCCCGGAGGGTCAGTCCCAGGAGCCTCTCTCTCAGCCCCATTGTGAAGGCGGGAGCGGGAAAGGTGTGGGCGGGGCCGTCAGCCAGACCTCTCCCTCCAGGGGCATGGCCGGGGCTGCGCCTGGCCAACTCCAGCAGCCACTGCCTCGGGGAGGTGCAGGTCCGCCTCGGAGCCACCTGGGCACCCGTTTGCGGGGCGCAGTGGGACCAGCAGGCCGCTGAGGCCGTGTGCCGCGCCTTGGGCTGTGGCGGGGCAGAGGCGACCCCTGAGCCTGAGCCCGGGAGCCCCGTGGGCAACACCAGTGTCACCAACGCCACGCGTGGACCTGCGCTCACCATCTGGTGCCAGGGCCCTGAGTGGAGCCTCTGCGAGGTGGTGGAGGACGCGTGTGGCATCGACGTGAGCCCAGCCAGCGTCACCTGCACAGGTATGAGCGGCCCCTGCGGCCCCAAACCCAGCCTGGCTGAACACTTCCTGACCCCTGCAAGCTGGGGCCCCCCACCAGGGACTGGGTCCCGCACCCCACCCACGCAGAAGACTCCCACGAACGCTGGGCCCCGCCCCTGCGAGCCTACCCCTGCAGCCCTACCCCTCCCCTGCGAGCCGGGACCCCACCTCCCAGGCCCCGCCCACCGGCCGGCCCCGCCCACCTCCCATCCCTCCCCAGAGGCCCGCGCCCTGCGGCTGGTGGGTGGCGGCAGCGCATGTGGAGATGCTGGAGGGCGGCGCGTGGGGCACTGTGTGCGACGACGCGTGGGACCTGCAGGACGCACACGTGGCGTGCAGGCAGCTGGGCTGCGGCTGGGCCGTGGAGGCCGCGCCTGGCCTGCGCTTCCCGGCCGGCCGCGGTCCCATCCACCGCGACGTGGTGACCTGCGGGGGCCACGAGGCGCAGCTGTGGGACTGCGAGGGGCGGCCGGGCGGCTACTGCGGCCACAAGGAGGACGCGGGCGTCGTGTGCTCAGGTGAGTAGCGGGCGGGCCCGAGCCGGAGGACGCTGTGCAGCCCCGCGAGGGCCCAGGGTGGGTGCGGCCAGGGGGAGCTGCTGGCCTTCCGGCGAGACCCGGTTCCGGTCCGGCCTGAGCCTGTGTCGACCTGCGGGTGTTAAACGTGAACAACGACCTGGCACCGGGTCAGGGCCGCCGATGCCGCCCAGGTGCTGGTCAGGAAACCCCCCGTGGGGCTCCAGGTGCTGGTCCCGAGCAGGGGTGGCCAGGCAGGTGTGCAGGTGGGAGGGACGCGGGCTCCTGTGGGGCCCGGGCTCCGCACCTCACAGAGCCCCGTCCCGTCCCAAGAGCACCAGTCCTGGCGCCTGACGGGAGGCGGTGACCGCTGCGACGGCCAGGTGGAGGTGCAGTTCCGCGGGGTGTGGAGCACAGTGTGTGACAGCGCCTGGTACCGGCCCGAGGCCGACGTGCTGTGCCGGGCCCTGGGCTGCGGACTCGAGGTGGACCGGCCCCCGGGGCAGGCTCACTCGCTGCCAGGCAGGATGTTCTACTCCTGCACGGGGGAGGAGGCCGCGCCCTCTCTCTGCACCTGGAGATTCAACAATTCCAACTTGTGCAGCCAGTCGCGGGCAGCCAGAGTCCTCTGCTCAGGTACCTGGCCCTCCGCGACCCCAGGTTGGGACCCCAAGTTCTGTCTGAGTCTGGTGGAGCAGGAACTGCACCCTCCCTTCGCCCAGTGGGAGCTGGACAAGGCATTAGGGCTGAGTGCCTAGCAGAGAGGGAGCCACTGGGCTCCCCAGGGCGGGCGATCCTGGAAACCGCAGCGTTAGGAGACCGGATAGCCGCCCGACGGCCTCCTCGTGGCCGGGCAGTGCCAAACACCGCAGCTCCCTTCAGCCCGGCCTCGGACACGGAGGCGGTGTTGATTGTGAGCCAGGCAGCATCCCAGGAATCAGAGAAAAGCAGGCGCTGCTGGAGCAAGCTCATGGTGGTGTCAGACGTAGCGAGGTGACTTGGAGGCGTGTCTGGGTCCCAGCTCTGTCGTTTACAGAGGCCCCTTAGCCTCCAGTTTCCCGGAGATCCCCTCACACCTGCCGGGCTGGGGTGTGCTTGCTCCCTGTGAGAGAAGGGTGGGGCCTGGGGCCCACATACCCCATCCCTGAGGCCCTGGGAACACCCGGGGTCCATGTGCTGCAGCAGAGGTACAGAAAGGAGGGAGGATTCCTCCACTAGATCCGCCTTCTAACCAGAGCACCCGGGCCTGGAACCACGGGCTCCCCGTTGCTGGGCAGGGGTTTCCTGAGCCTGTGCCCCAGTTCCAGGCCCCTTGCCCATCCTACTGGGTTCCTGGCACCATCCCTGGCTTGTAGTAGGTGCTTATGGGTGTGCAAGTGAGCAGGGTGCTTTCTCCCAGGTTCCCAGACACCACACAACCTGTCCTCCTCCCGAGGCCCATTGAGCGTGCAGCCAGCGACTGTCGGTGAGTGCTGCTTCCCGAAGAAGTCCGGGCGTGCATGCGTGTGTGTGTGCACGTGTGCCCGCATGTGTGTGTTCGTGCATACGTGGGCACACGCGTGTGGGTGTGTGCATGCCTGCCCAAAGGAGGACTGCTGGTTTGTCCCCGACCCTCCCAGCCACGGGCCCTGCCCCCAGGGCTCTCTGGGGGCTCTGTCTCCCCGATGACCTCCCAGACCACAGCTCCCAGGTGCCCCCACTGTCCTGGGGGCTCCTCCCGGCAGGCGGCAGGCAGAGCAGGCTGGGGCCCTTGAGTAGGTGTTGGGGTGCCTGGCGGCAGCCGCTGTGTTCTTGAGGTTCAGGCTCCGTCTTCGCCTGAGCTTCTCCTCTGGGCGCCTCAGGCTGCGCCCTCATGGCTGAGGTTGGGGCTCTGGACCCCACATCCGCGGCTCTGCCCGAGGACCCACACGTGGCGGCCCCAGGGCCAAGGCTGTGGCCCCAGCTGTGCCCCTCGCTGAGCCTCAGCCTCCTGACTTCGAGGCGCAGTTGTGGCAGACTCCTCTCCCGGCACCGCACCGGCACCGCTCTGCGGCTTCAGGGAATCCACTTTAACACAGCTCCGGGTGGGCGTGTCGCAGACCCTCAGAGCGGCTGCTGCCGGGCCCGGGGTGGGCCCAGAGGTGTGGGAACCGCAGGCTGTAGGGTGAGCGCCTGCAGGACCAGAAGCACCGAGGCCCTTCCTGAGGCAGGTTAGGGACAGGGACCCTAGATGCCCCTCACATACACGCTTCCGGCTGCAGACCCACCGCCGCCCCAAGCTGCTGCCTCTGCAGACCGAAAGGGAGGCGCGAAGGAGGCCAGGGAGGTCAGTCTTGCCCGGCCGCCATCCCTGCCCTTCCCCAGGCCGACCTAGGACTTCTGCCTTCGAGGAGCAAGTGGCCCCATGTCTCCGCCACCTCTGCCCGCAGCAGGGGTGAGGGCCAGGGCAGCTGCGTGGAGCTCTCCTGGGCGCCCTCCCTGGAGAAAGCAAGGTGCCCTCGGGCCGATGCCCCCGCCTCTGCCCGCCCTCTGGGCCCCGAGACAGAGCCCCCAGGCAGTGAGCTGCTGCCACGCTGCTTCCCAGGGCCGAGGGCCCAGCACTCGCAGTGCTCAGTGACTGTCTGCTGAGCAGCGTCTTAGTCACCTTCCTGTTCAGGGACAACACCGGACACCCACAAAGCCAAGGATGAGCGGGTGGTCTCAGGTCATGGATTTTAGGGATGCAGTCGGGGGTCGGCTGGCTCCAGGCAGGAAGCCTCGGTGGAGGGGTCTGGCAGAGGACAGCAGCTTAGGGCGTGGTGGACAGGAAGCAGCAGGAGGGGGTGCTGCCTGGAGGACAGGGCCTTGAGGGCTCGCCCAGGGACCGCCTCCTCCTCCAGGCCCCGCCACGTAGTCACCTTGCAGCAGGACACGAGGCCCTGGGGGACATCTGGACACAAAACACGGCAAGGAGCCGAAGGCTGAGGGAGAAAGCCCCACGGGCCCGGCCGGTAGCGGGCAGTAAACTCACTGTGGGTTTGCTGAGCTCCTGCTCTACACCAGGCGTCCAAAAGCAGATGGGGAACAAAGGAAGCGGGAGGAGGGTGGAGAAGGGCAGCGGGTCAGCTGCTGAGAGGCAGAAGGCAAGCGGGGTGCGGAGAGGCCTCTGTCCGCTCCCTGTCCTCCCTGAGTGGTTCCTGTTTTCAGAATCTCCGGTGGTGGTGGAGACGGAGGGCAAGGGGTCCCGGGACCTGGTGCTGCTCATCCCCAGCATCGTCCTGGGCGTCCTCCTCCTCGGCGCGCTGGTCTCCGTCGCCCTTCTGCTGCTGAGAGTGAAGGGGAAGTACGGTGGGTGGGAGTTCTCCAGGCACGGGAGAGGCTCGGGCCAGGAGGCGCAGGGCCGGGTGCCCAGCCGGGACCTGGTGGAACCAGCAGGGCTCCCAGGGCCTCGAGGGTCTCCCCAGCAGGCCCAGAGGGCGTGGACCCAGCAGGGTGGGCTCCCGGGAGGATCGGCCAGTCTGAGTGTGCGTGTGAGTGCGTGTGAGTGCGTGTGTGTGTTGCAGATGGGGTCTGGCTGAGGCTGACCCCAGTACACTGGGATTGGGCCAAAAACCGCCTTGTGGGTGCCCTGCCCCTCTGCCCCGCAGCCCTCCCTGCGGCCCAGAATCACCGGCACCTCCTCCCCACCGCCACCCCAGCAGAGAGCAATAGCTACCACGCCGTAGCCGGCGTCATCCCCAAAGAAGAAGGTAGGACATTGCTGTCCCGGGCAGGGGCGGACAGGCAGAGGCTCTGAGCCTGGGTCACAGTGGCAGCCAGCTAGGGCACCCGGCCCCACAGCCCCGGCCCGCTCTGCTCCCAGGGTGCCGGCCTTCCAGCTCTGTCCTTAGGGCCTCGGCTGCCCCACGCCTGCGTGCAGGCTCAGCGCTGAGCTCTGCTGTGCTGGTCGCCCGTGACATCGTCACTTCTCCCAGTGCTGCCCAGTTGGCTGCCGCAGGGCCCCGTGGAGATTTCCCTGGGAAGTGATTTCATGTCTTGGCTTTTGAGCAGAAAGTGGGATCGCTTTTCCACCCTTTGGGGTGTGCAGTGCAGATTCAGGAGTTTGAGTTTCATT
Source organism: Heterocephalus glaber (assembly GCF_000247695.1). Next base: position 330,552 of record NW_004624926.1, read on the forward strand.
GCTTGTGCTGGGGTTGGATCTATTTGTGTCCAACGACACAAACCCACCCGGCGTCGGGGCTCTTTGAAAGAGATGCAGATGCAGCATCGTGAGGAGCTGGGCGGGGGCAGCCACTGCCTGAGTGACCCCGGGGCAGCCTGAGTCCAGGCTGGGCAGTCCCTTCCCAGGGCATGGTGAGACCACACCATGCCTCGGTTTCCCTTGAAGACTCACGATGAGGGTTAATGGGATCCATTAATTGGAACAGTTGGCTAGGTGTGTAAACAGGCCTTAGCTTCCCATGTTGGAGTTTCGAGGGGCCTGCAGGTTCCAGCCGTGGTTGGCCCACGGCTCCTGCCTCAGCCTGCCTTCTGCCACCTGCACTCAGTGGCCCTCTGCCCACGATTTTCTGCCCCTGGCAGTGCCATCCTGCCCTCGGCCGCCCAGCCACCCTCTTCCCTCCCCAGTTCCCCAGCCACTGGCCCAAGGCCGGGCCGTGTGCCCCAAGGACTCTGACTCCAGCTCCGGCTCCGACTATGAGCACTACGACTTCAGTGCGCAGCCGCCCATGGCCCTGACCACCTTCTACAGTGAGTGCCAGAGGCCTCCTCGCCCCACTGCCTACCTGGACGTTGGGCCCCTGGTGCCTCCCACTGGGACCGCACTGTCTGTCTGTCTGTCCGTTGCCACCACGACCAGGGCGGACACTCCCTGGAAGGCGCTGCCTCTGTCCTCTGCAGGGCACCCTGTGCCCTGCCCCACCTCCCGCTGTCGCCCCTGGCTCGGGCCCCGGGGATAGGATGAGGGAGCCAGACACGAATTTCGGATGGCGTGGGAGTCTGGCTGTGTTCAGAGACCTGCAAGGACAGGGTCCCTAGAAGCCAGGGGCTGGGCCTCTTCGTCTGCCCCTGGGGGTCCCTGAGACGTCACTCTGGTCCTTGTGGTCCAGGATGGCTCACCCACCACAGGGCCCACAGCAGCCAGCGCGAGGCCACACTCAGGCTGCCCAGCTCATCCATGCACGTCCCACACCCAGCACAGACCCGCTGGCTGGAGGGGACGGGCGGGTGCTGCACCCTGGGCAGCTGCGGGTCCAGCTACAGCCAGCGCCCCTGCCCTCCCTGCTGGCCCTGGGGATCCAAGTGGGACACAGAGGGCTGCACTGCTGCCACCCTGTGCACTGGTGTTCGGGAGCCACGGGAACCAGGTGTCCGTGTGTTGGGACCAAAGGCAGCAGTGCCGGCTCCACGGAGCCAGTCCCAGCTGCCGGGCACCCAAGGCGCCCAGACTCTGGGTCTCTGATTAGAGGCCGGAGGCCCACAGAGCCCACATCCAGACCTCCTGGCTTCCGTCCCAGGAGGCTCTCAAAGGATGCGCAGTGGCCCGTTTCTGGGCCCGGGAGGGAAGCCAGGCGGTCCTGCCATCCTCGGGGCTGGGGCTGGGCCTGACACCTGGGCTGGTGGAGCAGCTGTGCCCTCCCCACTCCGCCCTGCCTCCTGCAGATTCTCAGCGGTACCGAGTCACAGAGGAGGAGGCCCAGCAGAGCCGGTTCCGGATGCCGCCTTTGGAGGAGGGTGAGGGTGCTGGAGGGAGGCTGTGGAGGGAAGGGGACGCTGGCCCTGCTCCAGCCCCGAGCCCCAGCCTCCTGCAGCTGCCAGCCCGCCATCCTCCATGCAAGTCCCTCCTGCAGCCCGCTGTGGGGCGCTCTTGCTGGGTCGCCGCTTTGGTCCTCACTGTCTCCATTCCTGGCCAGGACTTGAAGAGCTGCAGGTTCCCCCTGTGCTGGCCGCCTTGCCGGGACCCTGTGCCACAGATGCCGCCCTGGGGAACCCTCAGCGTCGCCATGGGGATGACAGTGGGTCCAGCACATCTTCCGGCGAGGACTACTCCAACAGCCCCAGCAGCAAGGCACTGCCCTGGAGCCTCCGCGCGTTTCCCCTGGAGCAGAGCCCGGGCCTGGAGCTGGCAGGGCCCCAGATGCCTTTCCCAGGTGGCGGTGAGTCCTGCGACCCAGGCCTGGAGCCTGGTGGGAGGAAGCCCCACACTGGAGCCCGAGCCAGGCAGACCCAGCCTTGCCATGTGGCGTTGCCCATCTGCCCCGTCTCTGGGCCTTGCGTCCTCCCGGGTCAGGCTGCGGATGTGGCTTTCCTGCGTCCCCGGGCTCTGGCGCTGGCTGTCGTGTGCTGGCTGAGGTGACTTGCTGGCCTGGGGTTCCACAGGGCCCCCTGAGGACGACAGCTCCAGCACCTCCTCCGGGGAGTGGTACCAGAACTTCCGGTCGCCACCCCAGGCCCCCTCCACGGAGCAGTTTGAGTGTCCAGGTGCTGGGCAGGGGAGGGGACAGAGGGGACCGCTGGAGTGGGCACTGTCAGCCCTGGGTGGGGTGAAGGGCAGGGCTGGGAGGGAAGGGGCAGAAAGACAGAGACCCGGGAAGCTGGGACCCAGCCGGCCCTGTGAAGGCTGCAGTCGCACCGGGGCCCGCACCGTTGCTCATCACGCACACTGCGACAGCCAGAGGGGCCCAGCCCCATGGTGACGGTGAGGCCCTGCCCACGGGTCAGTCTGGCCCAGAGAGGGCAGCCCGGAGAGGCCGCAGTGCTGTCTCACGGCGTCTGGGGAGTAGACACGGGCCCCTGACCCGAGTCTCCCCCCAGGTCCCCCCAGCCCCCAGCCGGACTCCTCCTCCGAGGATTATGATGACATCAGCGCAGCCTAGGGAGGCCCCGGCCCGGCTCCCAGAGGTCCCCCTACCTCCTGCCACCCAGGTCACCTTCGTGGGGCTGAGGCCTTCCCGGGACGGCAGGACCCAGCTGTGCATCGAGCAGCGGCCCAGGGAAAAGGCGGGGCCCAGGGGCAGGGACCCTGCAGACTCCGGGCTCAGGCAGCTCGGGGCCAGACTGTGGGTGGGCAGGGCAGCGCAGGGCCCGTGGACCTTGAGTGTGGCAGCCGAGCGCCCACAGGAGCCTCCGAAGCTGCAGGGATGCTGCCCTGTCCCAGCTGCCCCAGCCCACAGAGATGTCCCAGCCACTGCAAAGGCCCGAGCCCGGCCCAGGCCCCTGGGACGCAGGACAGTCGCTTCCAGCAGGGCCGGGCTCGCCGCCCAAATGCCCGCTCCTGGAGGGACATGCGCACAGGCCTGCCACACCACAGCCACCAACCTGCGTGGGCACGGATGGGGGTGGCCCCCAGGGCTCCCAGTGTGCTGAGATTAAACTGAGTCCCTGGAAAGCCGGGACGTGGTGAGCATGGCCAGTCCTTGTGCTCTGGGAGTCTGGGGCGGGGTGTGAGTTCACACGAGTGTGTGGTACATGCAGTCTCCTCCGCAGCAGAGGAGGCAGCAGAGGGGCCGACCTCCATCTGGCACGAGAATGTGGCAGAGAGTCGAGGCCCAGCAGGGGACACAGCCCCCAGGGACCTAGCCCTGTCCCCTGTGCAGCCCGAGCCCTGAGCCCCAACTGCCCATGCAGGTCTGGGTGAGCCAGGCCCTGAGCAGAGGAGCTGGTGCCAAAGGACCTGCTGTGCTCAGGGGCCTGGGGAGGAGACAGTGGGGACCAGGCCAGGGCTGTGGTTCCCATGGAGCCCCAGGAGCAGGTGACAGGAGCTTGGGGGCCCTGAGTGTCCTTGTGGGGGTGACACATTCTGCGGGGCCCAGAGCTGCCTCCAGCTGCCCTCCTGGGTGTGGTGGTCCGAGCAGCTGCACCTGGCTATGTGGCCCCTGCTGAGGTCCTTGAGCCTGGCCTTGGCCTTCCAGGGGCTTGGCTGTGGGCTGCGGAGGTTAGAGCCCCAGCAGCGAGCCTGCCCTCCCCCTGCCAGAGCCCCAGAGGAGAGCCAGAGGGCAGGTCTATAATCTCCAGGGACAGATGGGCGGGACAGACACCAGCCTTGGGGGAGCAGCTCCTAGGAGGCCCAGTGAAGCGAGCCTAGGGCCTGTGAACCCGCCCAGCGCCACCAGAAGCTGGGTCCAGATGCATCAGGGGAGCCCCTCGCTCCCTTGGTCCTCAGTTCTTTGTACCATTGGTGAAAGAATTTAATCAAGACACAGGCAAGCAGGCATGGTGGTGCACACCTGTGACCCTAGCACTGGGGAGTCTGAGGCAGGAGGCAATCTGAACTACATAGCAAGATCCTGTGTCAAATGAACAACCGCATAGGCCAGGCAGAGGCCTAGGTGGAGTTTACTGTGAAGTAGGTAGAGTTCTGGCTTCCTGAGCGGGAGTCTGGATGCTTCTTATGCCCTCAGAGGTGGCCACTGGGTTCAGCCACACCTTACGCAGAAGTCATTTACGATTGAAGGCCGTCTCCTGCCCCTTTAGAAGTCAGCATCTCCTTGGGGACTGCGAGCCCATGAGACACTCACAAAGGATGAGTTCGTCACAGAAACCTGCCATTGGTGCTGGGGACACCAAGGCTGAGGCCAGGAAGGGCAGAGCTTTGCCTGCGGCTGACCCGCATCCCGGGAGGGCCTGCCCAGGGGTGGCGAGGTCCACAGTGGAGTCTGCAGCTGGGTGCCAGCGCTCTGCAGACTCCTGTTCATCCCTGTGCTCCCCGAGGGGACCGGGACCCTGAGGGCTCTGCACACAGCAGCGGGGAGCCCTCTGGCTGCGCTGCGTTCAGAGCCAGGTGGAAAGTTGCCCCACCACTTCCTCCAGCTGTTTACCTGCAGCCTGGCATCCTGACATGAAACGTGGCCGCCACCCACCCGGGGGAGGAAGACACCACCAGGAAGATGAGCCAACAGGGGCAGGAGGGGGGAAAGTCGGGGCAGAGCCAGGAAGGGATAGCGGCCCCCGAAGCCACCCGTGTCCCTCGGCAGCCTCACAACCCGGGCTGTCAGGGTCCCACCGCTCCCCATGGGAAGTGACGCGGTGTCACAGGGTTCAAGGTCAGCGGCCGGGATGGGGCCGCGTCCCAGACCAAGGCAGTGGGGGGAAGCCCTTGGAGTCGCGGCAGGGAGGCCCTGTCCACCATGGGGCAGGCGCTTTCCTCTGGTGCCTCCTGGCTCCCGGCAGGGCCACCGCCCCCCGAGTCGGGCAGGGCCCCGTCTTCCCTCGGAGTGGCCTGCTCTGGGTCCCGCCGTCACCCAGGGATGGGCCTGTCCTTGTCCTCGCCCACACTCACCCCGCACAGAGACCTGGGCTCTGTCCCCTCCCACAGCCTCTGCCTGCGTGCGAGCGCCCAGGACATGCGCTGAGGTCCAGCCCTGCCCGCTGTGGGGAACCTGGGCCACGGGGGTCCTGGCATCACCGCTAGGGTCCCTGCTGGCCTTCCTGTCGCCCACTGGGTCCCCTCAATGGCCGCAGTCGGGACCCCGGGCACCGTGCCCCGGCCAGCACCCGTCCTCTGCCCCTAAGGGCCCAGCACCCACTCTGCCCTGGCCCTGGGCAGCCTTGGTCATCGCTTCGTCCTCCGTCCACAGCCCGGTGTCCCCCGCGTCCCCTGGGACAGGACCTGGGCGAATGGAGATCGTGGAGACGACGTCTCTGAGACCCACTGTCTGGGCGCCTCGAGGCTTTGCTGTATCTGTGGACCCTTCGTGCTTTGGATCACTTGATAAGTTTTTTAAAATTCGACTCAATTTTTTCAAAAGTAAATTTATTTTTAAAGGAATCTGGACGTTGTGCGCAACACATGTGGTGTGTACTTTTCAAAACCAGCAGGGTCACAAAATACAAAGGCCCGGGTGGTTTCAGGTTAAAGAAAAGAGACCCGGGGACCGGGTGCCGTGGTCCGGGTCCTGGTCGGGTCCTGGTCGTGGTCGTCTTCCTCTGCCCGCCCCTCCTCCCTCCTCTCCCGCCCTCCCTTCCTCTCTGTCTGCCTCCCCTGGCTCCCGGCTGTGGACTCAGCTGCAGCTTGGTCCCTGCAGGGAGGATGAGGGCCACACAGCTGGGCAGCACATGGCAGCAGGCGCCGGCCAGGCATGGGGCTTCCCCACCTGCTCACAGGGCCCACCCAGCCCAGCGGGGCGCGAGGGGTGAGCGGCCGGGTGCCCGCGCCCCATAGCCACCTGCAGTCAGTTTGTTCCTGGCACAGCGGCGCCCTGATTCCCCTGCCTGAGCCTTGCCGGCCCGGTCCCAGGGCGGGGGCCAGAGCCCTCCAGGCCCTCCCCATGCGCAGTGCACAGGCGTGCTTGAGGCTGAGCCCCGGGAAGAGGGTCTCATGACACACGCTTGGCCACAGAGGGAAGCTCTCGGGACACCTCAGCCTGGCCTCGGGGTCCACCCGCCACCCCCGTGTGACTTCCGAGAAGAGCCCAGCTCGGCTTCCGAGTCAGGCTGCCAGGCACCGTGCCGCTGGGCCGGGACCCCACTCGGGCGTGCGGCGCGGGCTGGCCTCGGGCTCCCTCTACCTCTGCCTCTGCGTCTGCTCCCCCACCCCGGGCCAGGCCTCCTGTGCCGTCGCTGAGCCTCTGCGGCAGTCAGTCTGCTGTCCCTCTTATTTCCATAAACAGCTGCACCGCCACCGAACACCTGTGTCCCACAAAGGCCTTCAGAAGGTGTCGGTGGCGCCAGCGCTCTTGTTCCTGACCCAGTTGTCATCAGGAAGCGGCTCCGCCGGCTCCTCCCCGTCCTGTGCCCCATTGCCTCCCTGCCGCCTCCCAGGCCGGGCACAGCTCTCTGGGTCCCTGTGACCCAAGCCGTGGGAGTCCTGGTCCCTCGTGAGCCGCGAGTGCCCCCTCTGAACACAGTCCCCGCGGCCTGATATTTATCCTGCAGGAGGAAGTCGCCAGAGGCAAAGACAGATTCCAGTGCCCTGGGTTCGAACACTTCTCCTGTATAGGCTGTTTCGTTCCCTTTGTGCACACCCCGGCACTGACCATGTGGCTGGCCCTGGACAGCACAGGCCCCCAGCCCAGCGTCGCTGTCCCCTCGTCAGGGCCTGCTCCCGAGGTGCCTGGCCAGGCCGGGGTGACATCAGCTAGGACGGGCCCGCACATCCGCCCGCTCCCTGAGGGGCCCACAAAGTCTAGGGCTCTGCCCACCACTCTGCCCAGCTCTGCTAGCAGCCTCTGCGGCCCAGGACAGCCAGGACAGTGGGCATTGCATCTGGACAGCTGACACACACCGCCCTTCACACTGAGGTCCTGGGCTGGGACTGCACGCTCTGCACCAGGATCGCCACCTCCCGGGGCAGCCCAGGTGCCCACTCAGCTGCTTTGCACGGAAGTGTTGCCGCCTCCCGGCTCAGTTTTAAAGGGAGATTCACCAGAGGCATCAGCCATTGATACGTGGACCCTACCACGTTTGCTGATTGACCAAGGGACCTGAAGCACAGACCCTGGCAACCAGGACCCGGGACCTCAGGGACACCCTAGGCACAGGCAGAACTGGAGCTGAGCGTTCCCCTTCGACACGTGGCTGCGTCCCTCCTGGCTGGGGTGTCAAATGTCACGGGAGACCTGGGAGCCCACAGACCTC
>NW_004624926.1:338310-401569 GCF_000247695.1 Heterocephalus glaber
TCCTGGGCCGGGGCAGCCACGGAAAACGCGAAGTCAGAAGGAAGTGGAGAGGGGAGCCGTGGTACTGTGATAACACGAGTGCGAACAGCGCCCGGGAGAGCCACTGGGAGGCAAGCCGCGCACGCGCACGCACACGCACTCGCCCCGGCCCCGCTCACGACAGCCCCGAGCTGGAGACAGCCGGTTGTCCACCAGCAGGGAAGGGACCGGCCCACGTCATCATCTCACAGTAGTAACAAGCTCACTTCCAACGCAGCTCTGCTGAGATGAGTTTGCACGATAAGGTGAGGTAAGGCGAACCCGTGTTAAGTGGACGAGGTGAATTTTGGCAGATCTGTATCCGGGTCACCACCGCAAGCAGAATAGAGGATGTGGCCACCCTACTGCGACCCTCAGCAGCAGCCCACCCAGCCCCAGGCTGCCAGCCTGGCCCTGGCTCTGTCCTCAGTGCCGCCAGAGTGGAATTGCACACCCTGCACCTGTGGACTCTCGGGTGTGGCCGTCTGCTCCCGGGACATTCTGGGCACGCTGTGCTCCCTCTGCCTGCAGTGCAAGACACACCACGGAGCGGCCACGGAGTCCGGAACTGAGGCGCTGTCGGTCAGCGGGCTTTCTTCAGAGGAGCAATAAGACCCTTAGCTTCTGATTTATGGGGATTTCCACCTGAAAAGGCATCCTGAGGGTGAAGAAACGTAAAAGCTGGGCCTGCAAGTCACGTGGTTTAAATGAGTTTGTCCTGCTCTCTGACTCGTAGGGCCCTGGTGATGGAGGAACAACCGCTGGGATCACCCCGACATTCCTAAGACGTCATTTACCTCTCGCCTCTAAAAACTGCTATTAGTTGTTGTAGGGTTTTTCTTTCGTTTTGGGGGTTTTTGTTATTGTTGTTGTCGTTTGTTTTTGGTACTGGGGATTGAACCAAAGGAATATTTTTTATTTTATGAAAAAATTATAAGAGATAACTAGTTAATACATTGTGTATCATAATCTTAAAGTAGCTACTTGGAGTACAAGACAGAGGACTAAAATGGAGGGTATACAAAGAACACTAAAGAATTAGACTCCCCAAAATAAGAGACCCAATCAAAAAAAACTAGGAAACTGGATAGATATTTTTCAGAAAAAAAAGTATAAATGGCCAATAAATACATGAGAAAACCTTTACCATTGCTTGGCATTAGAGAAATGCAAATCAAAACTACCTTGAACCCAAAGATTTTTGAACTACATTACCAGCCATTTTAATTTTTAAAAATGTCTTTATTCACTTATTTATTTTTGTGGTATTGAGGATTAACCCAGGGCCTTCACACTGAGCTCCGTCCCAGACCTTTACATTTTTTTTTAACTTGTGAGACAAGGTCTCAGTCTCCCAGGCTGGCCTCTAACCTGTGATCTCCTGCCTCAGCCTCCCAAGTGGCTGGGATTACAGGTATGCCCCACCACCACCAGCGGTTGTAGGCGATTTTTAAAATATTAAAATGAATACAAATACCATTCAAAATCCTACTCATCATAATGCTGCTTTCTCCTGTGTATTTTGTGTGTTTCATGGTAGTTATTATGCTTTTCACCTAACTTCCTAATGTAACTCTTTATTTACTAAAACAGTACAGTCCATGGTAAAATTGTAAAACAAAATATTAATAATTAAAAATTAAAGAAATGGAAATAAGAGGCTCCTCCCTCTCCGAATGTCCAGTCCTTTAAGTGCACACTTGTAGGCAAACACCCTGCCCCTTGAAACACAGTTAAAGTTACATGGTTCTACAGCCTTCGTTTTTATCTAGTCTTGTGTCATCAAATGTCCTTCGAAAACAAAGCTTTCAGCGTCTACACAGTGTCCCATACACAAGTGCAGCTTCTCAGTTAAGCCATCGCAGCAGGGCTGAACACAAGGTGGCCGGGTCTGTGTGGCCTCGCTGGACGCAGCCCTGCCAGGGACGGCACCTGGGGCAAAGTCCCAGAGCAAAGATCGAATCTCATTTATTTTAAAAGTAAGCATTAAAGGGCCGGGGATGTAGCTCAGTGGTTCTGCCGCCTGCCTCTCAAGTGCAAGGTCCCAAGTTCTATCCCTGGTACCAAAAAAAAAAAAAATAACAAACAAAAATAAGTATTAAAAACTATTATCAAATTATCTCCAAAATGTCATAGCTAATTATATACTTCAATGGGTCAAAATTCAGTTGAACTGTCCTAAAATTTTTAAGCTACTTTTTGCTTGGTTTGGGTTTCTTGCAGCAAGCCCTCACTGTGCAGTTCAAGCTGCCTTGAACTCACTGTGTAGCCCACAGACACGTATGGGACAGCAGACCCATTTCTGATACTTCCCAAATTTATGCTCCTACTTATGAAATAGCTTAAAATTTTGGTTCATGGAGCTTTGTGATTTACAGAATTTTAAAATCTAGCTCTGGTTTTTTTGGAGCTCCCTTCATTATTTTTCGCGTAGGAAGTCTTCCCTTCACGCTGAAGTCAGATAAACCTCACGTATGCTGTCTTCTAGTTCTATTTTTATAAAACACTGACATCTTTTTTTAATCTTTTTTTGTGGTTCAGGGGATGGAACCGGGGCTGTGCCTGCCAGCGAGCGCCCCGCCACACCCCCGCAGTGCAGAGGCCATGTCTCCTGTCGGGCTCGGCTCCTGTTCACCACCCAGTGTGCTTGCTTGCTTGTCACTTTGTTCCTCAGTAATTCTTGCCTGTTTGTCCTTCTGCTGGCCTTTAGCACTGCGAAGTCCGGCACCCGGCTCGCCGCTGAAAGTCAGGCACGTGGTCCTCATCCTGGCCTGGCACCTGCACCGGCCTCTCCCGCTGGCCCCGGACACTGGCCCCAGTGGGCACCTGCTGACCCGCATAGTGCCAGAGCTCCCAGCTTCCAGCCTGACGTGCAGAGATGATTAATCAGTGAGCATGTTTTTCTAAAAGACAGTCACCACGTCAAGGAGCTTGGGACAGGCCGGCACTTCTGGCACTTCTGGGTCGGAGGCCGACTGGAGCAACTGAAACATAGCTTCCCTGGGTTTTCACAGCACCTGCGCTGTCTGACCTGGAGACTCACCTTAGGAGCTCTGTGTGATAAAGGCTTTTGGGGCCAGGGGTTTAGCTCAGTGGCACCGTGCCTGCCTCACAAGCACAAGGTCCTGAGTTCGATCTCCAGTACCAAAAAAAGGCTTTTGAAAGGAAAGTTTATTGCAGTGGAGAGGGACTGAAATCAGGAGATTCTAGTAGCTGGATGGGAAAGGCCGAGTTTGTCACATGTGGGAGGGGGCGGGCTGACGCGGGGACAGATGCTAGCAGTGAACTGGGGAGGGAGCTACCGTACAGGCCCTGAGGGGCGAGGAATCTGTTTGAAATGCTTACGACTTGGGGACCCAAGGATGGTCTGCTCAGGTGTGTGCACACTCACTGGACTCCTCGGCCCCAGGGGGCTGTGTACTTCGTTTTGAGTCCATTCATCCTGTTTACTGAGGAGCTGCTGTTGTCTGCTGAAAGCAGCCTGTTTGCTTTGTCCCCTTTGTTTGCGAAGGACTGGCTTGGGTCAGGCCTGACACTTGCAGGTCTGGAGACATGCTGACCCACAAGCACCACAAGGAAAACCGGAAGTAGGGGCCTGACATCCATTTGGCAAACCCCGGTGTGTAGACTGCATAGAACTGAGTGGGGGCAAGAACTGAGTGTCACACCCGGGCCCTCTCACTGACCTACACCCCTGGGCTTGCTAATTTATTTATTTAGAGATAGGGTTTCACTGAGTCACTAAGTTGCCCCAGGGCTTGAGGTTGCGATCTTCCTGCCTCAGCCTTCCAGAGGGCTTTGATAACAGGCCTGCACCTCCACACCCAGCTTGGACAGCATCTTCGGAGGGGAGTTCTCCGCATCAACTCTCTAAATCCCAGCAAGGTGTGCAGCCAGCTAAGCTCTCGGGGCCCAGAATCCTCACGCGATGGGGCTGGGCGGGGTCCACGTTCTTCGAGGTCTTAGGAGTAGTTTCCAAGTTTTAAGACGACGAACATGTATTTCCTGGATACTTTTTTGAAACTTCCTTTACAAGAGCAACTAACATTTTTCAAAATTAAGGCAGCTTGTTGTTTTAAGAAATTCAGACCCGCCAGGAGACAAAGGGAAGGGAAGATAACAGGACACGAAGCTCACAGGAGGACACGGGGCTCGTGGTGCCCACGCCGTGTCCTTCACTGTCAGCATTTGCCCGTGCGCGAGCCGAGACAGCCCGAGTCTCAGAGCGGCCTCCTCTGCAGCTCGACGGACACCCTTCCCTGGCCCCGGCCCACTTCCCCGTCTCTCCTGTCCCACACTGACCACTGCCATGTGGATGTCCCCGTCGTCCTTCCACGCGGCCTTGGCACTCAGCGCCCCCCAGAGGCGCTGGCTGGCAGCCAGCCTCTGCTCTACTGTGCTGGCCATCCTGGCGGGGCCTCAGTTTCCCTCTCAGAGTCGAGGTGAGTGGCATGGGGGGGGGGTCCCTGCAGAACCTCGGCTGCTGTGTTCTCCGACCTTGTGAGGTGTCAGGGAAGGGCTCTGTGTCAGCATAAACTTGAATGACACCCTAGGCTCCGGGCCTGCAGGGTGCACGGTCCCGGGCTGCAGGGGCCCCCAGAGGCTGCTGCCACCATCTGGGACTCAATCCCGCCAGGGGCACACTCGGTCTCAGGAAGCCTAGGGCCCCATCCAGTCCTCCTCCCTGCAGGCCCGGACCCTACCCGTCTGTCTGCTGTCTTTCCTTACACATCCACACATGCGTGTGCACACGCATGCATACGCAGTGTGCGTGCTAAGCTCCGTGTTTGCTGAGCAAACGTCGAAATAAGCCACCTGGCCGGCCTCGCCCGCGGCCAGTGAGTGCCCAGAATGGGCCTCCCATTGGCAAAGGATTTTGATATTGTGCCTCAGGGTGGCATTCACCCGGGCAGACCGGTCTTGCCCAACAGCAGCCATAGCAGCTGCAGACCGAGCACGTGCTGGGTGCAGACGCACGCCGGCCACTCCGGTGCACCCTCTCCTGCTGTGGCTGGGAAGCACAGGGGCAGAGTGGGAACTCGGAGTGGGGACTCTGACCCCAGACACCAGGCTTAGAAAGGCCCGAGCCCTCTCAGACCCACACGGCCCTGCAGTGACAGTGGCCACACCTGGCAGTTGACCCTTTTTTTCACAAGCAACAACCTGCTTTGCCCTGGCGGAGGGGCATTCACTGGCCGTGCTCGGGGGCAGACCTCAGCGTGAGAGATTTTACCCCAAAGGGCCTCAGGCAGCTGGAGTGCATTGTCCAGGGAGATGCTGGGGGCCCTTTGGGGCCAGCAGAGGACGTTCAGGCCTTGGGACCCTTTCTGCTCGGAAGCCAGTGGATGGCCCTGCGTGTGGCCCTGCAGATGCTTTCCCACTAGACCCTACTTCCTGTCCTGGCTTTGCTCTCAGGCCGGCTCTTCCGTCACCTTTCATCCGTTTCCCTGTTCTGCCCTGTGGCAGAGGGGCAGGGGAAGAGGTAAATGCTAGGACCCTGGCCAGGACAGGGCCCGCCTGATGCGCTCTCTGAGGGGCGCCCACCTGGGTGGCCAGCTGCCTCCTCCCGCTCTCCGTGTGGCTCTGTCCACACAGACCTGGCCTGCCCCAGGGAGGCGCAGGAGCTCGCTGACCAGAGTCACCCGGGTGGCCGCCCACCCCCGGACCCAGAGCTGTGGACCAGTGCCCGGGACACCCAGCCCTGGCTCCCTCCAATCCCTGAGGGCCGTGCCGCCCACTGCCCTGCCCTGTGGCTGTTCTGCTCTTCACTGGGGCTGGCACGGGGTTGTGATTCTCAGAGAGCTGAGGCGGGGAGCTGCTTAGAAGAGCAATGGTGCTGCACTCGGGTGCCGGGTCCGGACAGTGATGCCGTCATCATCTGGTGGCAGCACCCTGTCCCAACCGGGTGTGGTGGCCCCGCCTCCTCTGTCTGTCTCCCCTGCCGCGCCGTGCCGAGTTCTGCTTTCTTCGTATGAAGCCCTCAGTTTCACTGCTGTGGGAAGAGGGTGTTTTTCCTGCCTCTCTCTTTCGTTCCGTGAAGACACGAAGCTTTGTGATGGCAACTCACCCTTGGTCTGCTTCTGTCTCTAGATGAGCTGGCCATTTCCTCTGTGGTGCCTCCAGCCTGTGAAACGGTTTAAACAAATCCACATCCACACCCGAAGTCCCAGGATGAGAGAAGCAGCCCCAGCCCAGCTCCGTGTCCCCTGCAGGTGTCTCTGGGCCTGCTCCATGACTCTCTTTCCCCACGAGGCCTCAGGACTGGACACAACTTCCCCAGCTACTGCCTTGCCGCCGCCTGTCATATTTAAGGGCTCTTCATCCTCTCCTCACTCCTCTCTTAAGCGGCCCATCAGTTTTTACTCAACAGAGAACAAAGTGGACACTCTCAGTGCGGGCTTGTCCTGCTTTGAGTGGAGTCCCTTTTTTTTTTTTTTTGGAACCAGAGATCAAACTCTTGCAAGGCAAGAGGTGCCACTGAGCTAAATCCCTGGGCCTCAGTGGAGTCCTTAACGTTTGAACATTTGAAATAAGTGAAGTCACAGTCCTGCTGGCTTAAACAGAACATGCAGTTGACTGATGGGGACTGAAGCCTGCACCCTAAATACGCCCACAGCCCAAGGGTGGTTCTGAGGCGAGAGCAGCTCACTCCATAACCCGTCTCTCTAGAAGTGGGGTGCACACCTTCCTCTGTGGAGGGAGCAAGGAGCTCTGCTTGGAGCACGGGGACCCCTCTGCACCCCGGAGACGGAGCCGACCCTCAGCAAGGGGATGCCACCCACTGTCCATGTGCCCCGTCGTCCTGTGCTCCCTTGGGTCTGCCCGCCCCAAAGCCCGGCTCTGGCCTCATCCGGTGAAGTCTCCGAAACCCATATGCAGGGGAGCAAACTTCTCCCCTGCTCATCTGCTCCCTGTCTTTCCCTGGGCCCCAGCCGCTGCCTCAGGAGGGCAGGGGGATAGGAAGAGCCGTGTTCTGTCTGTCTGCTTGTTGTTACCTCCCCAGCAGACAAATGTTGACATTTTAGAAAACGTACAAACATCTAAAGGAACAACCTACGTAGAAAAAAAAGAAACAACCCACTTCACCCAAGAGCAATACCCCAAGACAAGAAACGACCCCTCTGCCATCTTTGTCCTGAGCCCCTCTTCGGCTTGTGAGATTCCCCCGGGGCCAAGGCCCCAGCATAGAGGGGGGCTCCGCGTGGGCGGCACCGAGGGCAGAGACAGCCCTTCCCCCCTCACGACCTGTCCCTGCTGAAGACGCTGCAGAAGGCGCCGGGGCTGCCCACGGGGCCTCAGCCACGCAGGGTAACTTCCAACAGGAGCTGTGCTTTCCCGCATAATTGTTAGTTGGCTGCATTACGCAGATTGAGGTTGTGACCCCTGCACATCACGCGCAGGTGTCGTGCACTCTGGGAACGCAAGGCCGTGGATGACGAATCACACACGACATGCATCCCAGTAACCACACGGCTGGCTTTGCGCCCGGTCCCCGTCCCAGTCGACATCAGGGACTGCAGAGTGTTCGCTTCACTCTTCTCTGTCCCATAGGCGTGGCCAAGGCGGGCGCCTCACGAGGGCCCTGTGGCCGACCTCGGGACCTGTGAGTGACTGAGGTGGCCAGGCCATCTGAGCCATTCTGCACCCCACACGAGGGCAGCTGCTCTTCCCGGGGCCGGAGGAACCGCGAGGAGAGAGGCCTTTGTGTGTGGTGCTGGGGATGGAACCTGGGCCTGGTGTAGCAGGCGGCCCGAGGGGAGGCCGTCACACCCAAGAGGCCGCCCGAAACCGCCCCGAGCCAGGCTGGAGCCCCAGGCTGTTCCCCATGTCACCCCATCCTACAGGTGCAGACACTGAGGTTCAGGGAGGTGGAGGCCTCGACCAGAGCCCCATGGACGGCAGCAGGGCCAGGACCCAAGCTCGCTGCTCTGGGGGCCCAGGGTCCTGAGAAGACAGGCTTCTCCATGCCGCCTGCACCTCCAGCCCTGACCCCGACGGGGGGCACCCAAGTCCACGGGGCTGCCCGGGCCAGCCACGAGCTGAGTGGCTCTGGGCGGTCCCTGGCCCCCCCCACCTCCCAACCCGGGCAGGGCTCCCAAGCCTGGGGGAGCCCTCAGCCACCCAATCCCCCCAAGCTGTGCTTCTGCCCCTGCCTCCCAGGACAGAGCTCCGAGTAATCCATCTCCAGGGCTGCGGCCGGCATACCACAGCAAAGTCGGCAGGATCAGAGGAGAAGCCACCGAGGTTGCTGGCCCAGGGCTGCCCGGCTTGAGGCTGCAGCAGGGCGTCAGGGCCGTGGGTGGGCGGAGGGGTCAGTGCTGGCACACTGGAGGACCACGCGCTGGGATCCGCCTTGCACGGCCCTGGGTGCTCGACTCCCTCACCTCACTCTTCCTGCCCGGGAGCAGAGCCGCCCCTGCCAGAGCAGCCAGGGACCAGCCGCTCACGGGCCTCGCACTGCTGGCCACATCCTCATGGGCTTCTGAAGGCTGTCGTCACTTGTCCTGAACCAGAGCTCGCCGGCCAGCACGCAGCTGCCCCGAAGATGCTTCTACCCACGTGGTGCCCGACTGTGGGTGGGAGAGAATGCAGGCACCCGCAGGCCGGGGGCTGCTGCCACAGCTCTCTGGGGCAAAGCCAGACGTCCTGAGCCTGACCCTGAGGCCCCTGAAGGCCCCTAATGGCTCAGAGTCCCCTGTGGTTCCCTCATCTGCTCACCATGCCTATTAGTAGTCATGGCAACAGATGGGCCTGGGTGAGGAGGGGACCCAGGGGGCGGAGCTTGGAGCTCAGCCTGGAGCCCGAGGGGGGGGGGGGGGGGCTCGGAGCTGCCCCACAGGGACCCCAGGAACCACTGTGGCGGGCAGGGAGCTCCCAGCCCTGCAGGCTGCATGGCTGCCACCTCTGCCCCCTGCACATCCCCAGCAGGGTGCAGTCTGCAGGCTCCTCACCCCCTCCCTGGCCATGGCTCCCCCTGCCCACAGCCCCATGGCTCTGGACAAAGTGGCTCAGCTGATCCCAGAGTGCACCCCGCCCTCCTGCAGGGCGCCTCCACCCCAGCAGCTCAGCTCCGGTGCACCCAGCAGGGCGAGTGTAGACGGACAGGCCCCGTCCGTCACCCCGTGAGACCGACAGGCTCAGCACGCCGGTCAGTGCCTGCTTCCTGCTCCTCGAAGGACCACTGCAAAGTGCTGGGGTGTTTCAGAGTACACACGCCCATGTCCGCAGCAGCACAACTCATAATAGCTAATCCTGGAAGCCCCTATATGCTCAAGTACCGGTGCATGGATAAAGAAAATGAGGCATTTACACACAGTGGAGTACTACTCTGTCACATAGAAGGATAAACTTGATAAATCCATAGGAAAATGGATGCACCTGAAGACCATAATGTTAAGTGAAATACATCAGACACACAGCTTAAATACGACATGATTTCTCTTATATCAGAAACCCAAAGTACTAATAAAGAGCAAAATGAAAGATGGAACTAGGAAACAGGGAGAGAGATTTGCTGCAAAAGGGAAGGAGACCAGGAGAAGGCAGGAGAGGAGAAGGGGATGGGCAAAGATGCGGGGCGCCTGCTCACAACTCCCCGCAGGACTGCGACCACGCGCTGCATCCTGCACTCAGAAAAACAACACTTTAAAAGAGTAGACCCAACGCTTCCCCAGGGCCCAAGGCCGTCAGCTCCAGCACGAGCGCGGTGCCCAGAGAGAGCGCTGGAGCTCCTGAGCCTGGCGGGCCGCCGCTCCGCTCTGGGGGGTTCTGCCCTGCCAGGTCGCAGGCCCGGGGTCATCAGCCGCAGACTCCCGGAAGCCAGCTCGAGTCCCGCAGTGCCGGCAGCCTCCGGGCCCCATGTGGAGCCTCATCTTCCCTCAGCACCTGCACGGGGTGGGGCCCAGGCCGCAGTGGCCCAGAACCCCAGGACACTCAGGTCCCGGGGTGACAGCACACTGTGGGGCCTCTCTGGAGGGCAGTGCCAGGGCGGACACCCGATGCCAGGCCGTTTTTAGAAATACAGACCATGCTGCGCTGTTTAGGGAATGACAAGAAAAAGCTTTGCCCAAGTTCAGTTGCAGACAGGGATTCTTTTGGCTTTTAGTATTGAGGATTGAACCCAACCCCCGGACATTCATTTCTTCATTCCAAGACAGGGTCTGCTCTGTTGCTAAGTTGCAAGGGCTGAGGAAGATTCGTTTAAAATGTTCCCGATCCGAGGTTGATGGAATCTGAGAATGTGGATCCTGAAGATGCAGATCTCGGCTGCTTACACCCAGCACTGCCCCGGCAGCTGGAGACGTTCAGCATTCATCAGAACACGCTATACCAGAGCCAGACTCATAGACTAGGAAAACCAGAGTCACAGGCTCGCAGGGTCCTCGCACCACAAGCAGGTGTTTTGGTTTTCCACATGTGGAACCACTGCCAACCCTCTGGTGCCCGCCTGTGCCTGGCCCAGCTGCGGGCTGCCTCGCTGTCCTCAGCTGCCTTGGCCATGAGGTCCCACATGAGTCGTCTGGCCGGGACTGTTCAGCCCTCACCTGCACAGGGACCTGGCCCCGGGTCCACAGGGTGTGGTGCTCATGTGGGGTGACCAGGAAGATGCGCAAAGCTCCATTCGCAGGGCCCTGGCGGCCATGCAGCAGAAGCCATGTGGTTCCAGGGGCCAGGCCATCACTACTGGGGACACAATAGGGACGAGACTGGAGCTTACATGATGGGGGCCCTGAGGGGACTGCGATGTCCACAGATAGGAGCAGATGGCCGGCCCCTCTTCTAGACGTGGGTGCCTGTCCCTGTCCTGCTTTCCCAACCATCTCAGGTTGAAGACGCATGGCCCAAGACAAGGAGTCGGGGCAGAGAGGGAGGAAGTCATCCAAGTTGTCTGGGAAAGACCCGATCTGACCGGCTGAATCCCTGACACTTTCGGCCACACCTGCGTCTCTTGAGCAAACAGTGAAAGGCGTGGGGAGTGGGCCCTGCTGAGCAAACACGAATTTGGGGCAGGTTTCGAGTCCACCCATCTGCACCCACCCAACTCCCACCCAACTCCAGGACGTCACTCCCAGCCCCTCGGGACCCCACGCACAAAAAGTCCCAGCTCACAACTGTGTGAGAGTGACGGAAACTGAGAGCATGCAAAGCCCTCTGCCATCCTGGCCAGGACCACGGGCCCTCAGGAGGCCACCCCTCCATGCAGAGCGGCTTCCGCACCTGCCAGGCACAACAGGCACCAGGCCAGTGAGCTCCGCGGGTACCTGAAACGTGCAGAGTGGGCTGGGGCGACTTTCGGGCGTGGGTCTGTCATCACATCTTGGTTGCGACCACAGCGAAAATTTTGTCTTTGTTGTTAACCCCAGCTCAAGGGCAGAGTATTAGTCAGGACCCAGAGGTTCCGGGTCGTGACTGTACGGGGCCACAGTACCACGGAGGCCCCAGCTCGGCCCCTGGCAGCAGCAGCAGAAACTCCCGGGTGCTTTACCAGCTGCCTGGGACAGGCATGTGGCCTCCAGGCTCTCAGCCCCAGTGACGCCGCTTCCTGCCTTCAGAATGAACAATGAATCCAAAAGTCGCCAAGACGCGCTGCGCTGGCGTTTCCCACAGCCTGGGCCGGCCCGGGCCCCTTCCTGCTGCCTCCGTGACACCTGCACTTCCTGTGTGCCTGCTTCCATCGGGAGGGCACCTGCTGGGTTGGATGGGGAGCTCACACCACGGGGCCCAGGCTCGGCCACCCCGTGCTTCTAGAAGGGACAGCCAGCCCTGCGTCCAGTCTGGATTGAGACATCTGGGGCCTGGGCTCCTGGGTCACTTGGATCAAGGCCTGGGCAGCTGGCTCTGGTTGAGTTTGCCCTGGGAAGGACATCTCTGCCTCTCAGGACCCACAGCCCAGGGAGCGGGAGCGGGAGCAGGAGCGGGAGCAGACTCACCGCGGGCTGCAGGGCGCTCCCAACAGTCTGTCCCCTAGGAGTCCAGGCCTCAGAGGAGGCGCCAAGACCAGGAGGGTGACAGCGACCACGAGGGGACCGACCTTCTGCCTCTCCCCTCCGTGCCCACCCCGAGGGGACCCCACGGCAGCACCAGGGTGACAAATAACTGGCCCAAGGCCAGGGGCCCAGGTGGGCCCAGCATGGGGTCGCCAAGCTCCCCAAGGCAGCAGAGGGACAGCGCGGAGGACATGGAGGGAAGGGGACATCTATGCAGGGGGTGGCGCCCCCAGCCACAATGTGGGGCCAGAACCGCGGCAGGCCCCACACAGGGCACTGGGAGGTTCCACAGAAACCCCAGTCCCCAGGGCGTGCCGAGCAGCTGGGACCTGGGACATCAGCACTGTCGGCCAAGGCAGCCACAGGGCTGGGCCAGGGTCCTCCGTCCACGCAGCCCACACAGCCCCAGGTCACAGGACCTGCTCAGCATCTGTCCTGGGGTGGGGACACAGGGTGCAGAGCTGCAGCCCTAGGACTGGGGGCTTCAGGGGCCAAGGGGATGGGGACCAGTACTGTCCCCGGGGCCTCTGCTGCATGAAGGGATTGGTTCTCCTTCCTCCCATCTCCAGGTGAAAGGGATGTGGTTTCACACAGAGCCCGAGGCCACAGACCCCGCCAGCCTCTCAAATAGCCAGACAGGAAGGGAGGCCACCGCCTGGGAGTGACCCCAACAACCCCAGGCGTCTACCGTGCGGACCCCGCTGCTGTGCTGACCACCCACAGCCAGGACCGTGCCAGGGACTTCCTCATGGGGAGGGACAGGAGTGGTGGCTTCGCCACAGGGAGGTGACCCTGACCAGCCCGCTGCCATTGCTGCTGCTGCTGTCTGTCTGGGATCCAGGCCGGGCCCCACCCGGAAGGGCAGTCGGCCTAGGGGTCTCCCCTCTGCCTCCCTCCCTCCCAGGTCCCCAGCTGGGTGTCCTCGGGCTGCAAGTCCACACCACAAAGGTCCTGGAAGCTCCGCCTGCAGGAGGCCACCGAGGGGGCCGGGGACACTGGCCCTGGATGCCCTTCCTGGGCCCTGGGATCCTCCCTATGCGCGCCACCATGGATCTACCAAAGCTGCACCCCCCACCTCCAGGTCTCAGCGTCTGAGTGTCCACACCGCGTGGCTTTGTACAGACAGGTTCAGTTCCCAAGTGGTTGGAATGTGACTAGGCAGAGACAGGTCAGAGCCGCTCGGGGACTGTGTGCGGAAGCCGCCGTATGTGTTGGTCGCCTGGCTGTGGCTGGCATGCACCACACGTAGGCAGTCCGCTTCTCTCCCGACATGTCTCACCCAGGGTGACCCGGGGCGTACAGGTGCCGCCCTCCTGCAGAGCCACACTGCTCCTGGGGTTTTGCTCGCTTTTCAGTTCATTTTGTCTTTCAGTGCTGAGGGCTAAATCCAGGGTCTCTGCACTGAGTGATGGCCCCAGCCCTTTACCCCTTTTACTTTAAGGCAGGGTTTTGCTAAATTGCCAGGTTGCCCAGGCTGGGCTTGAACCTGCAGCTCCTGCCATGGTGCCAGGACGGTGGGCGGAAGAGCTGCTTCTAACAGTCGCTTCTGTCAACAGCAGCACCACCCCCGCCCCCCCATTTCCTACCGAAAGGCCCCGGTCACGGTTCTCGGCTCCATGCAGGAAACAGCAGCCACAGAACAGAGAGAAACCAAGCTCCAGGTTGCCTTGATGGGTTCATTTCGAGACAGCTTCACTCGGGAGCTGGCCACTTCTGGATCTCACATCCCACATCAGAGACGCCAGGCCAGAGGGGGGCGCATGGGGTGCAGGGATGGCTCGGCCCCTCTCTGCCCTGCACGGCCCCAGGCGGAGGAGGGAGCAGGTCCAGAGAGGAGCCCAGGCCGGCCCACCGCCTCCTCTTGGGCCCTGACCCTCTGCCCTGTGCCCTCCTGCCTGTCCCGGCCCCCACTGGCAGCCTCGAGGCAGAGGACACGCTGGCGCCTTTCAGCAGCAGCCCCGTGCCCCCAGCCCCGGGCACCCGGACGGTGACTGCAGGGGGCCCGCGACTGTCGATGGCAGCCTGGCCCTGCGGGCGACCTAGTTTCCCGGACGGCGGGGCTGGCAGTGGCCTCTTTTCCTCTGTGCCCCGAATAGCGGCCCCTCCCCCAGCCCAGGCTGAGTAGGTGACAGAGAAGTGGGGGACAGACGACCGCTGCTGCCTGGGCACAGCCTGGCCCCGAGGCCCACCTGTCCCCGCCCCGCCTCTCCGGGACCCAGAGGGACCCAGACCGCCTGCTTGGGGCTCCAGCTGGATGTGGGAGGGCGTTGCCAGGGAAACGCGGCCTGAAGCAAGCTGCCCCAGCCGGTCTGCCCTCCCCAGGCCTCGGCCCGGAGCCCTCTGGGCCTCTCAGGGGCTGACCTTCCACTTCCTGCCCTTCTCCCTCTGTCAGGGGCTCCGCACCCCTGACACCCTCATCTCCCTCTGGCCGCCCCTCCAGCCCCGGGGCCCTTGCACAGCTCCTCGGCCCCTTTGTGGCCTCGGGGCTCCCGCCCTCCCTCCCTGCCCACTGTGGCGACCTCTCCTGTTGGGGTCTGCACACCCACACTCTCTGTGCCGGCCCCGGGTGGGGTCAGGCTGTGCGGTCCTCACCCCACCCGGCCCCAGGCCAGCGCGAGCACACCACGCAGGGCGCCTGCTGTGGGCTGTGGAGGAAGGAGCGGTGCAGGGTGGGGTCCCCGGGCCACCGCTGGGCTCCTGCTCTCCCCACCTGGGCCTGCAGTGCCCAACCTGGGGCAGGCCTGAGGGGGCGCCCACGGCTCCAGAGGCCACTGGTCCCGACCACACAACTGCCCGGTCCCCATCCTCTTCCCCCAGCTCACGGAGAGCAGCCCAGGGGACCCCTGAGGACCCCAACAAGCAGCCAGGCGGAGGAGCCTCCCACAAGGAGCTGCCCAGCTCCGCTCCGTCCCTGCCCTGCCCTGGCCACCCAGAGGGGACCCCGGGCCAGCAAGGCTGCTGCCCTGGCCAAGGCAGGGGTTCGGGGCCCAGGGGCCTGGCAGGGAGTGGGGCTGAGGGTTTTGGGCCCTGGCTGAGGCAGAGGAGGCTCGAGCCCGAGCAGTGTCCGTCTGTGACCTGGAGCTCGTGATCTGTTGTGACAGCTCTGCCCTGCCGTCCTCAAAGGGGCTGTGCTGCCGGCTTGGTGGGGCACACCTGTGATCCCACAGCTCAGGAGGCAGAGGCAGGAGGATCGCTGTGAGTTCCAGGAAGACCAGTCTCACCTACGTAGTGACACCCTTTCTCAAAAACAAACAAGTTGGGAAGGAGGTGGCTGGACAGAGGAGCAGAGAAGGCCACATCTCTAGGGCCTACGGGGGCTCAGGCTTCTCAGGTCACGGAGTGGGGCTGACTTGTTTAATTCTATGAGTAACGCTACAGTTCGTGCCTATCGGGATGTTCAGGAAACAAGAGAGTCCCATTCTGGCGGGGTGTGCTGGCCGCCCAGGGAGGGACACAGACTGGGCCCTCAGCTGGGTCTGGAGAGGCAGGGCTGCCTCAAGCAGGGGTCCGGCTCTGCACAGGGCCAGGCTGTCAGGGGCTCCCAGGGTGGTGCCCCCTTCCTAAGGCACTGCAGCCCAGGTACCACCCCCCACAGCCCAGGGAGAGCCGCACCCACGAGGGAGCCACGCTGAGCCCAGCCTTGAATCCAGAGGCCTGCCAAGCCTGGGACTCAGTACGTCCGCATTAAAAGGACAGATGAGCCAGGCGTGGGGTGAGCATCCAGGATCCCAGCACTCTGGGAGGCTGAGGCAGGAGGATCACAATCCAAGCCCACCCTGGGCAACTTAGGGACTTAGCAAGACCCTGTCTTAAAATAAAAAATAAGAAAAGGGCTGGGGATGCAGCTCAGTATGAAGGCTCTGGGTTCAATCCCCCGCACTGCCCCCCAAAAGAGAAAGAGAAAGGAAGATGCAGGTGAAGGGGCGACCAAGCTGTCTTCATGGCGACTACGTGGCCCCTTGGAAAGGGACAGCTCATCTCTAAGCAGCAGCCGGGCCGGAGAGAGCAGCACGTGGCGGCAGTGGGCTGCATGCTGGAGGCCGGGGCCCCCACCCCACTCTGCAGGGGAGATGCGGGTCCCCAGTGGGAGGTGACCAACAGGCCTCGGTGTCCTGTGGTCCGTGGGGGACACGGACCGCAAGGCCAAGGCCTCCGGAGGCCCTCCAGAGCAGGCACCAGTGAGGACATCGTGTCGCCCACTGCCCCCCCCTTCACCCTGGAGCCCCAGACCCCGCCTGGGGCCCTTGGCCTCTGGAGAGGAGAGCAGAGCCCCAGGCAGCGCTTGGGGCCAAGCCAGCCCTGAGAGGAGGGGCCGAGACACGAATCAGGCCCTGGGAGGCCGAGTCAGCAGGATGTGGCCCGGCTGCCGGGAACGGCCCCTACTCTGCTCCCCCCGGCCTCCGTGGCACCTCCAACCACCCGCCCAGGGGCTGGGGAGCACTGGCCACAGCTGTTCCCTTGGAGGAGAGTCCTGCTCCGGCCCCCAGGGGAGACAGGAAGAGCCCAAGTCCCCCCAGCACCTTCAGGAAACCTCCATTCTCGGTGCTGTGCAGCCTTGGGGCAGGCCTTTCCCTCTCTGGTCCGGGAGGTCCCACCCGACCCTTGAAGACAGGAGCCCAAGCCAGACACCTTCTCACTGCGTTGGAGGCAAGAAGTCGGAGGGTGAGCCTAGAAAGGCAGGAAAGGGAGGTGGTCTGGGAACTCAGGCACCGCCACCACTGCTATTTTTAGTTTTACTAAATCCATTTCACCGGGTTTTATTTTTTATCTTTGCTAACCACGAAGTTTTGCCAGGCTGATGCATTCACAGTGGCGCTGCCAGCCCTGCTCCTCTGCCCAAGCACGTTTTTCCTGTTACCTTCTTTTCCCTGTGGACGCCGAGCTCCTCCGAGGGGCCTTGGGCCTTTGAGCTCCCTCGGGCGAGAAGCACTGCCGCTGGGCCTGCGCCTCCGCACCCCAGGGTCCCCCTGCCGCTTTGGACGCACAGCAGCGTTTTCAGTACACCCGAAGGGAACCTCAGAGCCCCCGGCCTCCTCCGTGCCAGTGGGGAAACTGAGGCCCGGGCACAGATGTTTGGGCCGACACCAAGCCTGGGTGGGAGGCATAGCTCATCAACCCACCTTCTCCAACTCGGACCGAGCAGGGCTCAGGGCGGCAGCCGGGAGTTTTGTAAAGAGATTTTAGCTGCTCTTGCCACACACACACACACACACACTCACGCACACGCACGCACACGCACGCACGTGTGCACACACACCGGGAGCTGAGGGGCTGGATCGACACTGCGCTTCACCACCCTGGCCGTTTCCCTCTTCGCACGTATCTCCTCGCATGGTGTTGTGTACCTCAGATGTACACAACGACACGCACTTAACACCAGTGACCAGCGAATGCAACGGGCTGTCGGGCGGAGAGGGCTGGCACGCCTCTGTCAGGATGACAGAGGACGGCCCGGAAAGGTCTGAGGAGAGGAGTGAGCCCTCCGCGTCCCAACAGGGGAGAGAGCTAAGGAGGTCCAGAGAGCAGAACGGGCTGTGCCAGTCTAGGAAAAAAGAGGCGACCCAGAAAGAGGAAAACCATAGCATTTACAAGGCACTTTGAGAATATATTTCTAGACAGTTGGGAGAAGATGGAATTTTCAAAAGGTGAATTTGAGGCCAGGTGTGGTGACACACACCTGTAATCCCAGCACTTGGGAGGCTGAGGCAGGAGGATCGCCATGAGTTCGAGGCCAGCCAGGGCTACATAGTGAGTTCAAGGCCAGCCTGAACTGCATAGTGAGACGCTGTCTCAAAAAAAACCAAAAAATGAATTTGAAGCAACTGCTTTCTCTTTGAAGAAAAACTGAAAAAATAAAAGCTTTAAAGATTAGCTTAATAACTAAACCATGTCAAATCTCACACCACCCTCAAAAATAAAATACTGCTGGGTTAAAGAGCTCTGTATAATACAACAAAACAGTAAAAGCACTGGGAGAAATCATAGGAAAAACATTTGTAACCTCAGTGTAGAAAAGCATGACATAAAGACTAAAAGTCAAAAAGAGAACAAAAAAAAAGAATGTTCACCACGTAAAAATTTTAAACATGTATAGTGAAAAATGTCACAAAAATAAATAGCTGCCCTTAAATGACAGGCTGGGAGGAAATATTTGCTACATGTATCACAGAACATTTACATATAAAGAACATCTATAAACCAATGAGGAAAGGAAAAAACAATGCCAAAAACAAAAAGGTAGAGAATACAATACTTAATCAATGAAGAAATACAGGGGCCGGGGATGTAGCTCTGTGGTTCCACCGCCTGCCTCGCAAGCACAAGGTCCCGAGTTTGATCCCCAGTACTGAAAAAAGAAAAAAAGAAACACAGAAGTCCACAAAACACATGAAAATAAAATGGTGACTATTAAAGCAATAAAAATTTAAAACACAATTAGATACTTCAGCCCTCTCAGATGGCTATCAGTGAAAGATGCCAGGAGCACCACCTCCACGTTGACAGCGTCAACTGTTTTGCTTTTTAAAAGATCCACTTAGAAATTGACGTTCACACTCCTAAGCCCTCCAAAGCCTGCAGCAGCAACCCGGAAGTCAGTCACACAGGACTCCACACTGCGCCATGGTCTGCAAACTGCACAGGGCCAGGGAGGCACACGGGAAAGAGAGTGGCAGCCGTGACACAAGCCACAGTGCTGACGGCAGAGCCAGTCACCACTTACTGGAGAGCGGGAGAGCAGCAACTGCATGGGACTAAGAGCAAGAGGGTCCCACTTTATACAACGGATGAACAAAGGAAGATGCAGACCTGACTTTCAGTGGGAGGCGGGAGGGCCCCCTCCCACCCTCCTACCCCCCACACCCAAGCCGAGGGCGCAGGGGCAGCAAGTGACCCGTGTCCCTTGTCCACGTGTCCATGGACCACTTCGTTCATGCATGTGTTAACCACTAGGGACAAGAGCATTCCCGCCACACAGAGGATTGTTTCTGATGCCTTGGCGGGCTTCTTTTTGATACTTTCGTTGCAGTTTTAACTAGGCTGATGTTACACGGTAGCTTTGATTTTGTATATTTCTTTGAAAATAACACTGTATCACACTCATTCTTCTAGGGCACTGAAATTGTCATAAACATCAAATTTTAAAAACATATCATTTTTTAAAGGTAGCGAGTAGCATTTTTGTCTCGGTTTTTTTATTTTTTAAACCCCTGGGATTAACCCAGGGCCTTTGCACTGAGCTGCACCCCTGGCTTTGTTAATTTTTTCTTCTGAGACAGGTCTCCAGGAGTTGCTCAGACTGGGGCTGGGCTCGCTTGATTTCGGGGGTTACTTGGGTGAGGCGCCCGCTCACCCCGCAGATAACGCTGAGCCCACTGAGGCTCCGGCGCCTCCTCCCACGTGGTGAAATTAGCTGGGGGTGGGCCACAGAAAGACTCAACGCTGGGGAGCGGATCTGTCAAGCCCCCATGTGGGGGAGAAACCACAAGAGAAAAGATCACGAGAGCCGGCTTCCTAACATTTTGACAGGCTGTAAACAACCTGAATGAAAAAGTAAAGGTCAAACAGCAACCTGCGGAAAATATTTGCAACCAATTTGACAAAATATTAACAACCGTAGCAAATAAAGACCCGGATAACGACCCACGAGGCCCAGGTCTTCACGAGGTCCCAAGGCTGCAGACACTGGGGACCGAGGCTGCCTAAAATTGGATCTGTTAAAACCTTAAATAAATAAAATGTAAGCTTACATTAAACTAACATTTCAAATGCTCCAGTGTCCTCATCTGCCCGGTAGCTACTGAGCAGGACAGACGGGTCATTTCGAACATCCCAGGACATTTGATTGGAAAGTGGTATTTTAGACAATTGACAAGAAAGAAAGAAAGACACATAAAAGGTGGCCAATAAACACACTAAAATTTCAACTTTATAAGGATAAAGGGAACAAATTAAAATGAGCTAATATTTTATATTCACTCAATTAAGAATAAACAGGGCTGGGGATTTGGCTCAGTGGTTTCGTCGCCTGCTGCACAAGCAGAAGGATCTGAGTTCAATCTCCGGCACCAAAAAAAAAAGAATAAACAGGCTGCTAATTGAAAAGTAGTTATCGACCATCTGGAAAATAATTTGGCAGCATACATTAAGAGCTATAAAACCCCTGAGTGACTGGGAATACATCGTAAAGAAATAGACAAATACAGAAACAGTTTTCTGTGGCAACTTCTCTATCTCGGAATTATTTATGAATTCAGAAAGAAGCCCAGCAAGCAAGCCCGATCTTGGCCAAGGATTATGTTCATTAAGACTACTTGGCAGGCAGATAAGCGATCAGAAAAAGTAAGGCTTTTCCAAGAAGGCTTAATGACCTGGGAAATACGTTCCTGTCTGATTAGGTTTAAAACACAACAGCCGCAACTTCAAAACTGAACAGTTAGGAAAACATCAACCCTAAAAATGCAGGGACCAAACGTCAGCACGAGTACATCGTCCCTGGGGTGCTGGGCATTGTCCTCGCTGCACCATACTTTGGGGAGTCCGTTGCTTTTCGGACCTGCGTGACCTGCAGGCTGTGTCTGCCATACCTGAGGCCCACAGCCCTGGTGGGGCAGCTGACGAGCGCCGCACGTGATGACTCCTCCCCCAGGAATTAGCAGTGGATGTCGGCTGTGTTTGTATGAAGTGGGCAAAAGGACACGACAGGGTGGCCGGGGCCACTGCGGGATGAACGCCGGCTGCTGCCTCGGACTTGGAGACTTCAAGGAGACGGTGCCTGCTCCCGGGGACCCCACAGGAGGCCACGCCTTACTTCCCTGGAAACACTTCTGCACGCTGTGTGACGCGCCCGGCCGGAGGCCCCGGCCTGCCGTGCTGTCAGCTGGGGAGATGAGAGCTTTTCGAAAAGCTGGAGCCGAGGGGCCACCCCAGCTCGACAGAGGTGGGACATGGGCCTCTCTGCTTAAGAAGCAAGAATTCCTCTCCCTCCACCTCCGGAGCAGCCACCAACAGGAAAACAATTTTTTAAAAACCTTAAAAAGAAAAGGTGAGGTTGAAATCCACAGAAGCGCTCCTGCCCAAGCCGCAGTGTGGCCGACTGAGAACTTTCTCTTGAAGTTGTGTTTCCCAAACTCGGTGCTTGGGTGGGGAGCAGGGATGATTTTTGTTTTCTAGCCAGAAAGGAAAGTTATTATGAAAAGAAAGGAAGGTTCCCTGCCTGTGGATTGGCAAGGGAGACAGAGTTGGGGATTAGCACCAAGAAGCGGGGGTGGAAGCAGGAGGAGGGACAGGGACATGGCCAAGGGGCTGGACCCGGACACGGAGTCGCTCCTGCCCCCCGCACGCCGAGCCTCTTGTCCCCATGAGCCAGCCCCACGGGTGGGCCCAGCCTGCGGCAGTTCACGCAGCTGACAGACCTGTCACACATCTGTCACTCTGCTTCCTGTGACAGCTGGGCGTGGTTGTGCCTGTTCCAGTCCCTAGAGAGGGGCCCAAATAGGACGAGCTGGGCCCAGGTGCCCAGGCACCCTCGGAGCCCAGAAGGACCACAGTGGGGGCCACGCGCTCGGGCTGTGCACAGAGGCTCGTCCCGGCCCCTCCATGCCCAGGCCCACACCCCACACCCCACACCCCACGTGCGCCTCCTATCTCGGGATGCTGCCCACAGGATTCCGTGGGAAAGGCGTGGCTTGTCCCCGAGACTGAGGAGCAGGCCGCAAAAGCCCCAGGACCGAGCCCGGGACCGAGCTGCCACCATTTCCGTCCACTCGGCACAGGGTGAGGCCCGAGGTTCAGGCCGTGGCCGTGACGTGGTGACTGTGAGGCCTCTCGCCTCTCTGCTGTTCCCAAAGCCACAGGGGAGGCCTGGGGCTGGGCCCATCAGGGAGCAAGGGCCAGGTCAGAACCGACCAGAACCTGGGGTCCAGGCGCCATTCCGGGCCGGTCGCGCACTCCTGCATGGGCCTGCGTCCCTCTCTGTACCCCGGGCTCCCACCGGCTCTGGCAGGGATACAGCAAGCCTGGGCTGGGGCAGGAGCCGCCTGGTCCCAGGGCTTAGGGACTGTGAAGCCGCAGTGAGCTGACTGCCACACGGGTGCGGCTGCCTGCTTGGGGACCCTTTGCTCTTTTGCACACTGGCCCCAGCCGCTTGTCGTGGTACAAGAACCTCCCTCAGGGCCTGGGGACAATGCCCCGGGTGGGTGCCATCACTCCTGTCCCCCAGGGAGCTGGCCCGGCTGGCAGGGAGTAAGCAGGCTCTGAAGCCTTCTGCCCCCCACTCCCCTGGAACGGACCCCTGGCCCTTGGCCTGTCCGTCCTGTCTGCAGAAAGTGGGGTACGCGAGCTGTGGGCCCCACCGCCTGGCCTAGTGGGAGCCCAGAGATCCCCCAGCATGGCGGGGCCTGGCACCCCAAGCCACAGGTCCCACCCGAAGGGCCCCTGTGTGGCAGGGTCAGGAGGGGCGGCCTCTTGGGCCACACAGCAGCGGGAGCCCTGAGTCCCCGTCCGTGCGTCCCTCACTGCTCTGAAGTCGGATGGACGCGGGCGGAGTGTGAGCTCAGCTGGGCCGGGCGCCCACCGTGCTGTGCCGATGGCTCTAAGCCTAGGTCAGGCACCTCCCCAGCTGCGGCCGCAGAGAGAGCACTTCACAGAGCACGGAGCACGGGGCTGCTTCAAGGGGAGCAAAAAGATGGGAGGAAGGCCACTCAGCATTAGGAAAGCACCAGGCCATCACTGTGGCTTTATGTGTTTCAACCCCTCCGGGGCTTCAGCTCTCAGAAGAAAGTCCTGTGTGCTTTGTGCTGTGCATGCACCTGTGGGTGGCAGCAGAACTTCGGGTGACAAACTGTGCTTTCTGCGTCACACACACCCTTCCGGGCAGAATGGTTTGATTACCTGGGGAATACTATACAGCAATGAAAAAGAGCAGGGCTCTGCTATGCAGAGAATAACACGGGTGGGTTCCCATGCACAACTCAGTAAGAAAAGCAGAAAAGTACAAAAGGAGTGTGCCATTGAGGTCAAGTCCAAGAACTGGCAAAATCAACCAATGACAATAAAAGGACAGTGGTTACCGGGGTAGAAGAGACTGGGAGAAAACAGAGGAGTGGGCATGGGTGCCGCCTGGCTGGGGTCAGCTGGTGGAGTTACCAAAGCTACGGCCACGGGCTCTTCTGTGCATGCCCGCTGTGTACGTGATTGTCCCTTACACATGTGGGCTCGAGTTCTAGTGGCCACCGCATGTCGCGTGTCGCCTAACTGGGCAATGAGCTCAGCTGTGCTCCTCCTCTGCCCACGGCGCCCAGACCTGCGAGGCGGCTCTGCATCCCTCCCTGTGCCGAGCCTGGTGCTTCGTGCAGAGGAAACCCGGAGGCTGCTGGGTGCCAGCCTGCGCCTGGGCCCCGAGGCACGAAGGAGAACCAGACCCTCCCTCGGGCAGCCCCAGAAATGCCCTGGCAGTGTCCCAGGTTGCCCCCATGGAGTGGGGCTGGACTGAGACGGGGTCTCCCGGGACCCCCCCAGGGAGAGGAAGCGCTGGCCGCGCACCTGGAACCATCCGGTGGCCCCTCTTCTGGTAAGCGTGGCTGATCACACTCCTCTCTGAGGCGTCACTGGCCGAGGTTCCTACTCGGATTCTCAGGAAGGGCTCATGGTGTTTACAGTCCTCATAACCAAAGCCGCGCACGGCCGCATGGCTGCAACCCCCACTACTCAGGAGGCTGAGACAGGAGGATTCTGAGGCCAGCCCGGGCAACATAATGAGATGCTATTTCAAAAACCTGATTAAAATTGTCCTGATTGGCACAGGAGGTGCTGGTGTCCAGGTACACAAGTTACAAAGATCATATATAATATCTTTGCGCATTATGGATGTTCTGAAACATAGTACAATTATTGTAAATGTACACAGAAAACAACAGATGCATTCCCCACTGCGTCACACTGTCACACGTCCCCCATGTGTCACACACATCCCCCTGTGTCACACTGTCACACGTCCCCCGCTGTTACAGTGGTTACTGGACTATAGCTCTGTAGGGGTGACTTTTTTTCTTTATACTCGGCTATTTTTATTGATTTTTCTCAATAAACATTTATTGTTTTTATTATTAAGAAAAAAATCACATTATAAAAATACATGTTATACATCATTATACAAAAATACAAAGGATCTTCCGCCGACCCCTTTCATGGCTTGGGGGTGGAGCAGGGCCTGAGCCCTGGCCTTGCGCATGCACAAGGGCTCCCGCCTCCAGGCCCAGCCCAGCCCTCTTTCAGGCTGTGTGAGACCAAGGCCTTGGATCACAATGTCCCTTCCTTAACACATCACACAATGCAGAGGTGCATGGATGAAGACAAAGCCCAGAATCTCTGTGCCGCTCCCCGCTGCCATCAACCTGCTGTTGTCTTTGGGGAACTCCCGAAACCCCTTCTGCGGGTGCACAGGCTGCGTGCACGGTTCCACTCCCAACTCCATCTTACGGCGGTGAGATTTCGGGGTGCAGGTCACCCCAGTCACCCCGAGTCGCTCCCCTTGTCCCGGCCGGCTGGGGGTCCAGCGTGAGCTGGGTTGGCTTCCCCTCCTGCTGTCTCCCCAGGCACCGAGAGCTCCGAGCACAGCGCGAGCTTCAGCCCGTGCGTGGCCTCTGCCGTCAGCCTTTGGAGCTGGGCCGCGTGGCTGCCGAGCTGTGGATGGGGCCCCGGCACCAAGGAGGATGAGTGTGCCTGGGAGAGAGGCCCACCCCCGGGCACAGAGCCAGGAGGGGCAGAGCCAGGGCCGAGGCCCAGCCCAGAGCACCGCCCCGCCACCTGCCTGGGCTCTGCCGCCCAACGCCCGCCGGGCTGCCCTGCTCTCTCAGGAGCCCCCGTGGACCTGCATCCTCCGACTGCACCTAGGCCCGCAGGTTCCTCCCCTCCATCCGCCCCTCGCGGCCCAGCCGAGCCTGCCCACTGCTGGCCACCTCGGGGAGAAGGCCTGGGGTGCATGGCACGAGGTGCGGCTCCCGACCATGGGCGGGCTCCGACACTGCACACCCGGGCTTGTGGTGCACACCTGCCATTGCTGCACTCTGGAGGCTGAGGCAGGAGGGTGGCGAGTTAGCCTGGCTGGAGGGCCGTGGCCTGGCTGTGCTGCCCTGGTTCACGCCAGCGCCTCAGGGCCTCCCCGCCTCCTGCCCCTGAGTCAGGCTCTGTCTCGCAGTCTGACCCAGACACACGCGGCCTTGCTGGCCCGGCCCCGGGTCTCCACCGCCACAGGGCAGCACTGGGGAGGGACGCCCGCCGCCCAGAAGCCCAGAAGGGGCGCTGACTCCCTGTCCACTCCAGGGACCCGCCCCACCCACTCTGACCCTCAGCCCTCACACCTGGAAAGTGGGTGGGTTCGCGCCTGTCCCACACCGCTGTGCACCTGCGTCCAGCACGGCGAGCACAGAAAGCTGAGCCACAGCCGAGGGGCTGAGAGGCCCTAGGCTGCACCTGCCCAGCCTGAGCCCATCTGCCTCTCGCTGGGGCACCGGCTTCCAAGGCCTCCATCCATTGCCATGGAAACGTCTCGAAGCTCTGCGTGCGACATGGGAAGAGGATGAGTCCCCAGAGGGAGGCCTCCTGGCCAGGCCACCCAACTGTCAGTGTGGAGCCAGCCACAGGCCCCAAGTCCTGCCCGAATGTGATCGCACAGCCACAGGTTCTGGGGCACCCCCAGCCCGAGGCTCGCCAGGTGTGTGGGGCAGCACCATCCAATCGCCAGGGACCGTCCTCGAGTCAGGCCCACCCTGAGAGGCCCCAGCCCAACCGGAGACAGCGTGGACGTCCCGAGACACCACACAGGGCCGCACGCCCCACCCAGTGACCTGGGAGTCCTCAGCCACGCAGCCAGGGTCAGAGCAGGCCACAGCACAGGAAGCCCCGCCCTGGTTGAGAACAAGACAGCTGACCTCGGCCACCACACCTGGTCACAGAGTGATGGGCCCGAGTGACACCCACCAGGGTCCAGCTGGAGGGACAGAGCTGGGCCCTTTCTGGGCCGTGGGCTGGAAGCCACTGCTGGGCTGTGAAGCACAGGGGTTCAAGGGCTCCGTCACTAACAGACTGGAAGAGGCCCCTCCTGCCCGCTCGACCACCAGGCCGTCCTGTGCCTTTGGGAACCGCAGATTCACTCACTCCTCATCCACTCAGGGGGGACGGACTGCTCAGTGAGCTTCCTCTCCTCACTCACGGCCTCCGACCCTCAGCTCTTCCCCGCCCAGATCCCTGGGGTCCCTTTGCCCTAGAGGGGAGCAAAGGCCAGGGCACTGGGAGTGACCGTCCAGGGGCGGGTCTAGGCCTGCTGCCGGTGCCCACGGATGACCCTCCCAGTGACCCGCCCTTACCTGGTGTGGCCCAGGGCGGCTGCAGTATCTGTCTGTCCCTGGAAGGCCCTGAGTTCTGACTCCCGCCCAGGGGCTCACTCCACCCCTCCTCTGCCCAGGCTGCGTGGAAAACCCAGGCTGGGCAGCTGACTTCCTCTTGCGTCATGGAAAATGCGGTGAGGGGACAGGAAACTCCCCCGGGATAGAGCGAGGCCGGCCAGCGGGTGGGGGCTGGGTGGGGGCAAAGCGTTTCGGGGCCACCCTCACCAGGCTCGGGTTCCAAGCCCTGAGCTCGCCCGGCCAGCCAGGAGCCTTGGAGCCCACCCCAGGCGCCTTTCAGTTTTCCAGAGACTGAGGAACCAAGAGCCCAAGACAGCTTGGCGGGCAAGGCAAAGGCTCCCGCAGTCACAGGAGGAGCCAGCCTGCCCGTTTCCTTTGCTCCTGGAAGGGTGGGGAGGGGCAAGGCTGTGGACTGACCTCGGGGCCAGGGAGGCTCGCGCATTTCCGAGCCTCAGTTTCCTCCTCTGTGAGATGGGGAGCTGCAGCCGCTTCCCACAATGGCAGGCACAGGGAGGGAAGTGGTGTGGGCTGCACAGGCTCACAAGAGAAACCAGGGCAGGGACAGGGCTGTGGGGGCGCAGCTCCTGTGCCCCGAAACCCGAGGGGTGGGGAGAAAATGATCCTGGGGTCCCGGAGCACGCGCAGGGCAGGGGCCCGGCCTTTCCACCCCACCTCCCTGGCTTAGCAGTGATGTGGACGATGGGTGGGTGGAGGCCCAGCCTGGGATCTCCAGACTCGGGGCCAGGAGAGATGGCCATGAGGCTGGAGCCAGGCCAGGTGGACTGGGCAGGGCGAGGCCGTGCCTCCTGCTGCACCTGAGGTGGCACCATCAGCCCCAGGAGCTGCAGGGGAGGGCCGGATGCAGATGCTCGCCCGGCACCTCAGGCTGGAGGCCGGCAGAGGCCGGGCCACCACCCCTCGGCCTTGTGGTACGGGCGTAGAAGCCACCTCCGCTGGTCACCAAGGGCTCCGGACCCCGGGGCAGCGCAGCCAGTTGCCTGGAGCGCACTCTCCCCCTAACCTTCTCACTGCACTCCCAGCGTTGGGTTCGGTGCTGTCTGGGGGCTCAGGTGGGAGCAACGTCCCCTGGCCCACCCTAGACAGGTCTGTAGCCCGAGTGGCAGGCTGGGAGTCATAACCTCTGCCTCCATCTACCCAGGAATGAACCCAGACAGCGTGGGGGCTGGAGGGCTCGAGGGGCCCGGAAGACAGAAACCAGACCCCAGAGGCCTCTCCTGGCTTTGGCGGGCCGGCTCTGGCCTCGCTCGGGCTGTCCCTGTTTTATGGGATTCATCATCAGGCGCTCTTCCCTAAAAGGCCGCTGTCGCAGCCTCCGGATGGGGTCGCGTGTGTGCGGAGGATGCCGATGGTCCACCTTGTCCTCCGCACCTCGGGGGTGCTGCCCCCGCTGTTGGTCTCGCCTGTCCCGTGCAGAGGGATGGACGACTGGGAGCTGGTGTCCTGAGCCGCTGAGCCGCTGCGGAGCGGCCGGCTCGGAAGGATGGCGTGGGCCGCTGCAGGCAGACCTGGAGCCCACGGTCAAGTTCACAGCATCTGAGAGCACTGGCCGGGTCGTCTGAACTTTGAAAGGCAACAGCTAGAAAGTTTTCAAAGGAAAATACGGAAACAAACCAACAAGAGCGAAACAAATTTAGTTTATAGCCAAGAAACGTAATGCTCAGTCACACCAACTTTTACGGAACTTGGTCAAAGAAAAAGCCGGACCGCAGCATTTGTTGGAGCCTTTCCCACCGACCCAAGTGGGGAGGCTCAAGGAGAGGCTGGGGGCGGGCCAGGCGCGGCCCGCAGTGTGCACCCCCGCGGTGCCAAGAGGACAGGAGAGAGGTGCAGCCGGGCCGCCCTCGGGGGCGCTGCCGTCTACGTGACCTGCGGATATTTACACCACGCATCGTCAGGTGCCGGAGCTGAGAAGGGACCACGCAATGGACGGCAGAGCAGGGCTGTGCAAACAACCTGCATTTTTTAGACTCCTTTTCCTCCGTGGCCAATAATGGTAATAAGGACAGCAGGAAGCGGGAGAGGTTATTGTGGTAAAAACACAACATCTTTGCTTCCGAGCCCAGTCCTTTGAAATTTTACCAGGAATGGATCAACAGCTTAAGAAAACCCTGCTGTTCTGAACACAAAGATTAGACTTTGTTTATAGTGATGCATTAAGATTGGAAGTTTAGAAACTGTTTTAAACGAGTTTTTAGACCATGACAGCCAGCTCTGCCACGGAGACTGAGCTCTGTCCTAGCTGGGGACCCTCGGCCCCGGGGGCTGCTCTCACCTCCGGTGCAGCTCTTCTTTCTCTTTTTCCATTTTGGTACAAAACAGGCATTTTGCTTGAGGACCAAAAAAAAAAATCTTCATTTTACCACACAAAATCCTTTCTTATCCAAAAATGTCCTTAGTCCCGTGATTCCCTTTGCCTCTCCCTTGCTCTCCTGCTTACTGGCTCACTTTTTGCTTTGTTTCTTTTCTTAAGTTTATAATTTTGAAACAATCCTTACAAAATTCCTCAATTTAGATTAAATTGCTCTTTTTCTACAACAAAATAATAAAAACACTAATAAAATAAAAATATTTTATGCTTTTCTTAAAGTTTTCTCAACAACACACATAACTTAATTTCTTTATATCCTTAGTATATTGGGTTACACATATTAATTAGAATTTTAACTCTTTTTTTTTTTTTTTTTTTTGGTACCAGGATCGAACTCGGGTCCTTCTGCTTGTGAGGCAGGAAACGGAAAGAATTTTAACTCTTTGTAACTTTACTTTGTAGTGAAAGCCTAGGAAGAGAGAAACCTTGAATTGTTCTTTATATACTAACAATTATGAAAATGTATTTAATAGACCCAAATATAGTGTCTTTTTTATAGAATTTAAGAAACCAGGAGTATGAGGATTTATATTTATCAACTGATGTTTTAATATTTCAACTAACTTACAAATGACTCTCATGTTTTAAAGCATTTCTCCCATTTATAGTTAAACAATTTATTTACACAATTCTTCCTGTATTACGCAAACTGAGATATGAGACAAGCACAATCTGTGGGTGGGCCTGGGGACGGAACCCAGTCCTTCACACTGAGCTACACGGCCAGCTTTTTTATTCTTTATTCTGAGACAGGTCTGGCTAAGTCGCTAAGTCTCCCAGGCTGGGCTCAAACTTGTGACCCTCCTGACTCAGCCTCCTGGAGTGCCAGGGTTACAGGTGTGCACCTCCACACCTGGCTATAATCATTTCAAGTTATTTTCTTGTCAAACACCGATGTCAAATTGCCATCCTTGAAACACAAAGCACAACGAACATTACATTTTAAATACTAGCGGAGACAAATACAATCTTGACTGGCCAGCAACCCAGGCAGGACAGCAACAATCCCGGAAGGCATCTCTCCCTGCCAACACATTTCAGCCAACTCCCTTGTCAAAGACTGATTTAATCCACGTGAACTAAAAGTCACCTGGTCACTCCAAGTTTTAATTCACGTGAGTGCCTGGATACCTGCAGCGACCCCAGATGGGACCTCTTGGGGACTGGACCCACAGGTACCACATATCGTGGAACACGGCCCAGGGATGCACCGGGAACAGGTCCCCCCGTGCACACAGGGAGGGTGGCCGAGGGCTGGGGGGACTGGGCTGGGCTGCAGAAGGGGGAAGTAGTGGGGCCTGGCGAGGACCAGAAGAAAGGGAGCCGCGTCCTCGCTGACACAAATTGGAACTCCCGGGTGAAATGTTAACGTCCCCGGAAGTTAGGGAACTTCACCCCTTCCCGCTTGGGGAGGCCAATCCCTCCCAGGCGGGAC
Organism: Heterocephalus glaber; assembly: GCF_000247695.1. Next base: position 368,542 of record NW_004624926.1, read on the forward strand.
TGGCCCCCACGGCCTGTTTCCAACGGGACTCCTGAGGGATCCCGGAAGGAAACGGCCAGGGAGCTCAGAAGCTCCCAGGTCCCGCACAGCCCCACTCATCCCCGAGCGAGTGTGCAAACTCAGGGAGCCAGGGCACATGGGTGAGTCTGTGCTCCCTGTGTGCAAACAGCTGGGGCAAAGGAGCCCAGAGAAGGGGACACAGAAGCAAGGGGTGGGGAGGAGCTGGGACAGGGACACCTCCGGACATGGAGGCTGCAGCGACTGTGCACCAAAGGCCTGGGCCGAGTGGCTCCAGAGCCCTGCATCCAGCAGCCCCAGCCAGGCTCAGCTCCCCGTCCTAGCAGAGTCCCCAGAAATCCGTTACCCCAGAAATGACACCAACTGTAGCTGAATGTCACCACACAGGCTAGGCCTTTCGGGGTCCTCTGCCCCGGCCACTCAGCTCCAGCTTGAGCCAAAGGGGTCAGGACCAACTGAGAGGGGTCCAGGCAGCTTCCGGAACGAAGGGAAAAGCAGCTTTTATTGATGTGCTCAGTGGGCAAAAGGCTGGCTATTTCCCACGGGCCGTGGGCACGGTGTCAAAAGATAGATTCATTCTTGGGCAAGGGACAGGCACCGGACTCGCCCCTGGGGCTGGGCCTCGGCATGGCCAGAGGACTGGGAGCAGCCGGAAGAGCACGGGCAGCGGAGGGAGACAGTGCCAAATCCAGGCAATCAACACGTCCACACTCAGGCCCCGGGAGATGGCAAAGGGGAGGGGTGGATCGAAGGCAGAGTGCGAGCCTTCCACCCACCAGACATGGGGCCGGGGAGGAGTCAGCATTTCCAGCCTCGGGGCCTCCAGGTCCTGCGAGGTGACCTGGGCCACTGTCCTGGCCCACAGGCCAGTGGTGTTGCCTCTAGTGAAGCAGGGGGAGGTTAGTGTGTGTCCCGCACACGTGCGATCTTGACATCACGACGCCTGGCACAGCGAGGGACTCGCGTGGCTTTGTCATCGGCAGCAGCTCTGCCGGGAGGAAGTTGACAGTTCGACTTCAAACACAGTGACGCAGGCCCCGCACTCCCTGCACCCAGCCCAGCCTGGCGCCCCACCCTCTTCCTCCCTGAGTGAGCGGGACTCGGCCTGAAGCCTCACCCTGGGGTGCTGAGCTCACCGAGGCCGAGCAGGAGCAGGCCGTGCCCATGGGGTCCCCGCTGCTGGCCGTCACATTCCTGCTGGGCACGCTGGGTGAGTACTGCTCGTCCACCGAGTACAGAGCCGGCTGGGGTGCAGCGCGCTCCCTTGGACTGCTCTGGGCGTCACTTGGGCTCAGGGTCAGGATGCCTCTGTGCTCCCGGCCCAGCTGGCCTGGCCCACCGTCCCACCTCCACCGCCTCCACTTCTTCCTGAGCTGCCCAGGCCCAGCCCTCCAGGGGAGCTGAGCCCAGGCCCAGCTCTGCAGGGTGGCCAGGTTCGGAGCGCATGTGTGTGACCTCTCCACCTTGCGTGTCGGGAGGGTGTGACAGACGTGGCTGAGGCCCGGGGCATGGCAGGCCTGACGGAGAGGAGGGGGCTGGGGCCTCGGCTCCAGGCTGTATCCTCCGCAGGGAGTGGAGCAGGGTCCTGAGCTGGTGAGTTCCTGGCAGGGCTCACACACAGGAGTCAGTGTGTGCACCCTGGGGACCATTCGGAGCACGTGGCTCCAGGGGCGGATATTTGTGTGACTGGGGGTGGTGAGCACCCCCCTTCCCGGGTCGCAGCCCATGAAACACTCCCAAAGCCATTGCCTTCCCCAAGCTTCAGGCACCTGGGGAATAGCTGGCACACGGCTCCGCTGCGCAAAGAGGTAAACTGAGGCCCAGAGGGCTGATGCAGGCCCAGGGAGGAGCAGCCTGAGCAGCCAGGCCCAGCCCTCCCCAGCCTCTCTGCGCCCTCAGCCAAGAGCAAGGGCCCCGCTGCCCGATGGGCAGAGGGCGCCTGGGATGGAGCCTCTGCCCTCAGACACGCAGCCCCGAGGCCAGGCAGGGCCAGCCTGGGTGAACGGTGTGGGCACCGGAGCCCAGCCCAGAGAGCTGCCTGAGCACTGGCACCTGGGCCCTGCAGCCTCCCACCTGGGGTCGCAGGGAGGTGCCCACGGCCTCCCGGGTGACGGTGCCAGCCTTCTCAGCTGAGCGCCTCCATCCCGCACAGCCTGCCCAGCCACGGCCCTCAGAGTCTGAGTGAAGCCAGGCCTGTCGGGGCTTAGCACGTGCCGGGGGCCGTATATCAAATGCTCAGTGAGCAGCAAAGGCAGCAAGCTACAACCCGGGAGGCGAGACAGGTGGGCCAGGTGGGGTGGGAGGGTCGGCCGATGCCACCATCCGGCTGTCTTCACCCTGCAGTTACTCATCCGTGAGCCAGGGTGATGGAGGCGGCCGCCCCTGCCTGGCTCCCAGAGGAGGCCCGGCCTAGAAGCCCAGAAATGAGCACCTGAGTTTCTAACCATCTGGGGCCACTGAGGAGTGGGGTGCAGCAAGTCACGGGAGGCCGGGGCCCCAGGGTGGCAGGGCAGGGTGGCCGGGGTGCATGGGCCACCTTCAGAGGGCCAGGAGGGGCCTTGGCAGGAGGCAACATCCCCTCTGAGACCCAGGGTGGGAGGAGGCAGCCAGGCAGAGAGAGATGAATGAGGGTTCCTGGCAGAGGCACTGATGGGGCAGAGGCGGGGGCAGGACAGGGTGTCTACCAGGAGCGTCCAACAGCGAGGCCACCAGGCCACTGCCCAGGCTGCAGAGCTGGGGCCTTTGAGGCATTGAGTACCAAGGATCGGGTCCCCATGCCTGGCCCCGGGGGGAAGGGTGGCCCCTAGGGGCAAAGGGGCTGAGGGAGCCCTCAGGGTCGCCCCATGTAGGTGGGGTCCCCCAGGGACCAGGGAGAGTTCAGCTCCACTGGGCAAAATGGGGCGTCTCTGTGCACATGTGTGTGTGTGTGCACACGTGTGCATGCACTCTGCCTTGTGGAGGGCTTTGGAGCACGGCAGATCCAGTTTGGCTCCTGTGTGGCCACCCAGCATGACAGGAAGCCCTGGGGTCTCAGCTTCTCGGCAGAGCGGGGCTCCATTCCGAGGGCCACAGCAGTCACAGGTGCTGGGGATGCCAGGAAGGAAAGGACCAGCCCTGGCTTGCAGACCTGCCATGGGGACCCAGGCCGGGGATGGAGCCCAGGGGGAGTCGGAGTGAGTCGGAAGAGCTGGGCAGTGGTGGTAAGGGGGCTGGGGTCTCCGAGGGGGTAGCAGGTGACAGGTCCTGGGAGAAGGGACAGGGTCCCCCCGAGGACCTGAGCTCTGTCCTGAGGCACACAGAGCAGCGGCCCCACCTCTCAGCCCTCGGCGCTGTCCCTGCCCGTCCAGCTGCCCTGGGGAGGCCAGGGGCCCCAGCTGCTACAGCCAGATGGTGTCCGAGCTCTGTGCTCCCCATGCCACCCCAGCAGCACGTGGTCCCCTCCCCGCCTCGAGCCCAGGTGATCTGTGTACACGGCGTGGGCCCCGAGGTGCCCTGCCAGCAGGAGGCATGCCCTGGTTTCTTCAGCTGGAAACGGGGGTAAAATGGGCTGTGTACTCTGAGACAGGGTGCAGGAGCTTGGGGCATGCACTGCTGTGAGCTCAGGGAATATCGTGCTGCAGGACACGGCCTTGGCCGACACGCTGATAGCTCAGTCAGACGCCCCAGCCACGGCCACGAGAGGACAAGCGACAGTCTACACAGCAGAGGCCGCCTCCTGCCTCCTCTCCTGGCCGGAGCCTCAGGGCTCTGTGTGTGTTGGCATAACAAGGCTCCTGACCCCAACACAGCCCTCCACCTGCTGCCTGACCTGCGACACCACGTCCTCCCCTCCTCCCTGTGCTTCCCAGAAACCCTGACACAGCTCCAAGGGTCACTGCTGTTGAAAAGGCCCCGCTCTGCCACGCTGCTGGCCACACCAGCTCATCCCTGGTGCACCAGCCGTGGATGCCCTTGGGACCCGAGAGGTCAGAGGCGGGCACCAGCTCTGCAGCTGCCTGAGGCAGCCTCATCACGGGTACGGCGGGGCCCACCAGCCAGGCCCACAAATGCTCACCTTCAATCCCACAGCCGGACACTCTGTAAAGCCCGGCCGACTGACCCCTTGGGTGCAAACCCAGCCCCGAAAAGAGGCGGACACCGCTGATCGTCTTGCTGCTGCTCCCATGACAAAGAAACTCATTTCACGGCAGCAACACAGTGAGCCTAAAGCCAGGGCTCTCTCGGTGTAGGAGAAAGGAGGTGCCAGGCCTGGCGAATCAGGAAGCCCAGGAGGCTGCGGGGGGGTCCCCGAAACACCGCCTGTAGCCAGGACACCCTATGCTGTAAAAACTTCGAGATCTTGGGATTTAAAAAACAAAACCAAATGAAGTCTTTAAAAAACTGGCTAATGGTGGGCACGGTGGTGCACACCTGTGATCCCAGCACTTGAGAGGCTGAGGCAGGAGGGTTGCCGCAAGGTTGAGCCCAGCCTGGGCTACACAGTGAGTTCAAGGCCAGCCGGAACTACATAGAGAAACCCTGTTTCAAAAACAAAACAAAAACAACTGGCTCAAACATTTTTTTAGGCACTGTGCAGAGCAAATAAGACTCATCCATGGCAGGATGTGGCCCATGAGATGCCTCTCTCTCTCTGTTTCTCTCCCTGAGCTTCACCTGGGCTTGCCTGTCCAAGCCCTCCATTGGGGGCCACCCGGAGGGGAGGCTGGCAGGCAGGAAAGCCCCTCAGAGAAGTCTGTGCCCAGCCCCAGCTGCCGAGGACAGCGTGGGTGGCAGTACAGCGAGGCCACGATGCTTCTGTGTTCCCACCCGGCACGGGCTCCAGGTTTCTGAGCAGAGCCTGGGGCCTGGGCAGCAGGAATAAGCTGCAGCCCAGAGCGGTCAGGGGACCCAGTAGTCTGCACCATCCAGGGGAACCACGGGTTGCTCTTCACTGGCGAGAAGCAGCTAAGAAATGGGAAGAGGCTGCGGGCCAGCGAAACCAGAGGTGCCTGACCAGGCCGGGACGGCACTGGGTCAGCCCTGAGTGCCCTGCGTGCCCCGTGCAGCCGTGTGCTGAGCTAAGGCCAGAATCACAGCGTCTGGACGGAGGGACGGCGGGGACCAGCACAGATGGGGACAGGCTAGCGTCGGCAGCATGTGCTTGGACCTCCCAAGCTCTCTGATCCAGGCACACAGCAAGGAGGGCAGCGGCCAGGCAGGTTCCGTGCTGCTCCAGCCTCCTGGTCCACCTGGGACCAAGCAGTGACGCCCACCTCACAGCACGGCAGAGGGCCCCGAGGGAGTGGAGCACTGACGCTCCGGGTGCTGGTGGCGGCAGATGGGGTGGAGCGGAAAGGCGGCCCTGAGGGCGCTGTGCCCAGGACGCGGCTCGCCCTCTCAGCTCACTTCCCTGCCTCTCCGGCCTCCCCCAAGCAGGGCCAGGCTGCCTCGTGTGGGCCTGCGGTGGGCGGGCTAGCTTCCCTCCGCATCTCCACACTTGGCCCTGCGTGGGCACCATGGGGGCAGAAGCAGAGGCCCGGAGCCCAAGCCAAGCCCATGGTGTGCACCAGGCCTGGCAGCAAGCCTCCACCTTGGCCCTCTGACCCGGGCCAGCGCAGCCCGTGGAGACCGCAGTAGCACAGGGCAGACGCAGCCCCAGCTCCCGCTGTCCCTCAGCCCCGTGACTTTGGCAGGGGCGCAGTGCAGTCCTGGGCACTGCCCGCATCCCTCCGGCTGTCCCAGCCCTCTCCACGTGGCCTCCTCCTGAGGCCCACGACAGCAGGGCAACCGTGACTGGATCTCCGAGATGGGAGCACTCATCGTGAGCAGTCCTACGGGGGCACAGCCCTGCACCCCAAGGGGCGGCGTGACTTCCTGTGGAATTCCCACAGCACCTCGGGAGCCTGGCGAGAGCAGGCTGTTAGCACCCAGTGACAGCTTCTCCTGAGGGAGGGACTCACGGTTGCTTCCTGTATAAGTCAGCTCCTGTCAGGTGTGGAAGTACAGGCCTGTAATCCCCACACTCCGGGAGGCTGAGGCAGGATGGAAAGTCCACACCCAACCTGGGCAATTTAGCAAGACCCTGTCTCAAAAAGAAAATACAAAAGCAAAACTGAGGATGCAGCTCCGAGTGCAGGCCCTGGGTTCGGTCCCCAGTGCTGCCCAAAAAAGCAACACAAAGTCGTCTCCCTGACCCAGTGGTGTCCTGGCTGCCAGCAGAGAAGCCAGTGCGAGGCAGGCGGGTGGGGTCCCAGTGACTGCTCTGCTTGGCCGGCAGGTGGGGTGGCACAGTGGCCTTGGGAAGGGTGGGGCACGGTGCTTGGGGCCCTCTGGCCAACCACTTAGTGAGCAGCAAGCAGAGCCCCAGCTTCGAAGCGGAGTGTGCAGGGCCCGGTCTGCCTCACTCTGTGACAGCAACAGCTGGTTCTACAAAGGGGGAGCCTGGGGACACCAGGTGACAAGGCTGGGGTGTGCTCAGCAGGAAGGGGCTCACCCAACAGAGCGTGGAAGGAAAACCCGTGTCCCCACGTGGTACTGCCTAGAGTGTTTCTAGAGAGGCCGGTGGTCGCCGCTCTCTCCATGACTCCATGTGCCCCTTGGGGTGCCAGGCTGCGGATGAAAGCTGCATCCGGAAGCCCACGGGGGCGGGGGGGGGTCCTGCTTGAGGGGGCAGGGAGGGCGCCCCACTTCCTGACGGTCCTCTCCTCTCTGCAGGCCCTTCCTGCCTCGGCCGGTCCAGCGGGGAAGACACAGGTAAGGAAGCGCCAAGACAGAGCGGGGCAGAGCGTGGGGCTGCGGCTGGAGGCCCCTGCGGGCCAAGCCCAGCACATGCAGGCGCACATCGCTATCAGGCCACTGACTTTATTCATTGTGGGGTGCTGGGGATGCTGATCACACCGTGGACCCTGAGCCACATCCAGCCCCTACCATTTTAGGCGGGGAACTTGAGCATGTGGATTTGGTACTCGGGGGAGGCCCTGAAACCAGTCCCCCATGAATACAGAGGGGCAACTTCGAATTGCCTCCCTTGGGGAGCTGTGTAAGGTCACAAGCCACACAGCAGTGCCACTCGTAGGTCCTTACTCGGGGGAAACAGACACAAAGATCAGTTCAGACAGGCAACCCCAGACACAACCCCGACGGCGCCGAGCCAGCAGCCGAGCTGCAGGCTGAGATGGCACCACAGTGACAGGAGCGGACAGGCAGGCAGGCCCTCACACTCAGACCAGCGCCACGCACAGAGGAGCCGAGGAGAGCAACCCGGGCTCTCTGGCCGCATCTCTGCGGCTCTGGAGAATGGGCAAAACTGATCTCTCGGGAGAAAGCAGATCGGCAGTCCCCCAAGGCCGGGTTCGGGGGAATGAACGGTCAGATGGCTGGCGGGGACCCTGGGTGCTGGGCGCGTTGTGCCTAGAGTGTGGTGGTGCTTCCTGCTCACATGCTTTTGTCAAATCCCACCTAGCGGTGCCCTTAGAGGGGGTGCGTCCCGCCCAGTGTAAACTGTGCCCCTGAAAGACTGACTGCAAAGGTTAAAAACAGATGCCATGCTGTGCTGGGGCCGGGCGAGGGTGCACAGGACGGACGACTGTGCCAGGTGGGAGATGCCCGGCCCCTCGCCCACTGCTGGGCTCCACTCTGGCTCCACAGTCTGCAGCCCCAGCTCCGGAGCCCCGAGTGCCACCCCTGCAGTGCCCACAGGGATGAGCTCGCCAGGCCCTGGGAGACTGTGGCAGGCAGGCCCCTGGCCCCTCCCACGCTGCACCTGACCCCTCCCTTCCACTGCGCAACCCCAGGCTTCCAGGTGCGACTCGAGGGCTCCAGCTCGCCATGCCAGGGCCGGCTGCAGGTCTACACCCAGGACTCCTGGAGCTCGGTGTGCGCAGACAGCTGGGGCCTGGCCGGCAGCTCCCCGCCGGACCCCAGGCAGGCCTCCCAGCTCTGCCAGCGGCTGCGCTGTGGGGACATCTGCAGACTTGGCATCATCCCTGCCTTCAATGCACCCCAGCCCCGGCTCCGTGAGCTCACCTGCCAAGGACCCCCGGGGTCCTTCTCCAACTGCAGCAGCAGCCGCACACGGAGCTTGTGCCAGACACTGGGCCTGGTCTGCCTAGGTGGGTCGGGTGACACTGTGGTCCCCAGGCACCTCTGAGGGGGGCGCTGGCCCTGCCTGGTAGATGGAAAAGCAGGAGCTGCCGCTGCTGACTGCCAGCCCCCTCGCCCCGAGCCTCCCTCTCCCGCTGTGAGGCGGGCACGGCCACCTCTCGAGACCGTGTGGGGTGGATGGCTCACCCAGAAGTGGGATCATGTGGCAGCCCCTCACCCTGCCCCTGCCCTCCCCTCCCCCATCACAGAGCCCCAGAGGACAACACTGCCACCCACGAGCCCCCCAGCCTCCACCACGCCGGAGCCCACAGGTAGGGGTCACTGTGGGCAGGAGGGGGTGCAGGCTTTGCCAACAGGGCCCAAGAGGCTACCAGGAGCTCCCACCCCACCCCCCGGGGCCAGGCGCTTGTGCCCCGGTCGGGCCTGCTCAAGCCCGGCCCTCTGTCCCCCAGCTCCGCCCAGGCTGCAGCTGGTGGCCCAGCCCGGGGGCCTGCAGTGCGCCGGTGCCGTCGAGTTCTACAGCGGCCGCTGGGGTGGCACTGTCGGCTACAAGGCCCGGGACGACAAGGCCAGGGGCCTGGGCACCCTCATCTGCAGTGTCCTAGGGTGTGGCTCCTTCCTCAAGTGGCTGCCGGAGGCCGAGGCCCCGGAGCCTCAGTGGACAGTGCGGAACGCAAGCTGCCAGGCCCTGCCCCAGTGCTTCCAGAGGGCACCGCCTGGGGCGGCCAGCCCTGCCCTGGGCCTCGTCTGCTCCGGTGAGTGGGACAGGGAGGCAGGTGGCCCCGCTGCGAGCCCAGCAGAGACCCCCCATCAGCGTCACAGGCGAAGGGGACGGCTGGTAGGGGCACCGAGGGAGGGCAGCAGCGTGTCACCGAGTCAGAGGGCGCGGGGTCCGAGCCAGGCGCACTGGGTGACCCCAGAGCCGACCAGACACTGGCTGACTAGAGAGGCTGGGGCTGGAGGGGCTGAGCTGGGAGCAGGGGGCTTCGGGCCTAAGGGGCACCCAGAGCAGCAGCCAGACCGAGGCGGTGGCCGGTGAGAGCCAGGCAGAGGAAGGCGGTGTGGCGGGGCGGCCCTCTCTCCACAGCCTGCCAGGTGCAGCTGGCTCAGGCGGCAGAGCTGTGCCGCCCCTCAGCATGGAGGGACGCGAGCCAGGCGAGGGCCAGCATCTTGCCCCTCTCAGCAGCAGAGCGTTCCCCAGCCCTCGCTGTGTTCTGGAGCCTGCTGTCCAACCTCCGCAGGGCACCTGGGAGGGGTTAGAGATGCAGACCCCGAATCCAAGTCTGGTTCTGCGAGGGTTCAGTACTTCTCCCTCCGGGATCCCTCACCCAGGGTCTGGCCTCTTCCACCTAAGAGACTCACAGGGCTTTGGGGGTGGTGTTGCCATGGAAACTGACAGAGCCTGGTGATCGCAATTGCTCTGAATTAAGCACAGCAGACCCCTCTGGGGACACCCGGCTCCACCCCCACACCCTGGTGGACGGGCCACTCACTGGTGCCTGGCCCTCAGGGCTGGGGCTGGGACTGCAGTATCCTGGGGTCTCCTGCCTGAAGCACCAGGGCTAGGAGCAGTCTGCCCCAGCCCCGGCCTGTTTCCCCCTCTGAGAAGCCTGCCTCTTCCTACGGGGCAGCAGGAGAATGCAAGGGTGCTTCTGAGAGGCCAGGACCCAGGGCGCGCTGGCTCTTCTCCACCTGGCCGGGGCAGACGCCTACTGGGGCCACCAATGGGCACCGCCACCCGGAGGCTTCCCGCCGCAAGCACCCAGCTGCAGGTCTTGTCGTGGCTGCAGAGGCCGGGACAGAGCTGGGGCACCTGGGGCGGAAGCCCCGTCCCAAAGCTGGGGTCCTGGCCCCAAGCCTGTGGGCACAGCGCCTGCACCTCACCTCCCGCTGCTTCTCCCAGGTTTCCAGCCTAAGGTGCAGAGCCGCCTGGTGGGGGGCGGCAGCGTGTGCCAGGGCACCGTGGAGGTGCGCCAGGGCGGCCCAGGGGTGGCGTGGGCAGCCCTGTGCCACAGTGCCGTGGCCCGGAGCTCGGCGCGGTGGGATGAGGTGTGCCAGGAGCAGCAGTGCGGCAGGGCCGCCGCCGTCCACGTGCTGGACGCGGGCGAGGGGACAGGCGGGCTCCTGTGTCGGGAGGAGGAGCAGCTGTCCCGCTGCCACGCGCTGCAGGAGAAGAGGAGCCTGTGCCACGGGGTACACGTCAGCTGTGAGTGTCCTGCAGCCCGGGCAGGGGCGGAGCGGGCGCAGGGAGCAGGCTGGTTGGGCACGGGCCACACGGCCGTGCACAGGCAGTTGGGGGGACTCGTGAGCTTCAGGGCCAGGCTGACCCGGGCGCTCCCCACAGGCCAGGACCCCAAGCCCCCAGGCCCAGCCGCAGGCACCGTGGGGAGCATCGTCCTGGCCCTGCTGCTCTCGGCTGTGCTGCTGGCCGTGTGCGGCCCCCTGGCCTACAGGAAACTGCTGAAGAAAGGTGGGTACCGGTGCCCACGCCCCCCGCACACACCCTCCTCCCATAGTGACAGGAAGTTGGGGGGTCCGCTCTCCCTCGGGGTCCTCGGCGTGGCCTGGGACAATGCAGGGCCCCTTCCCACCCCCAGGGGGATGCCCAAGACCAGCCACTCCCTGCCCCTGGGCCTGTTTCCCCACCACCGAGAGGGGACTGCACACCTCGGTCACCAGCCTTGCCCCACAGAGCTTGGGGACAGGAAGTGGCACGCGGGACACCGGGCGCAGGGCTGGGTGGGCAGTGCTGGGCCTCGAGCCGCTGGGGCTCAGTCCTGGGCCCCACACCACGGCGCTTCTCCGGAGATGCCGCCTCGGCCCGCACCCCCGCCAGACAGGAAGGGGCCCAGTGTCCTGCTGGGCCCTGGCCTCCCCTCAGCCGCCTGTGGGTGCACACACACGCCATTACCGCCTGCCCTCTCTGTTGCCCAGTCCGCCAGAAGAAGCAGCGGCAGTGGATCGGCCCAACGGGGATGAGCCAGACCAGTGAGTGTCCCGGGGAGCCCACACTCCGGCCCAAGGGCCCTGCTGGCCCTGACAGCGACTGCGGTGTGCGCATGGCCCAGACGTCCCCAGGGCTGAGGCCTCCTCCCGGGCTGAGGCTTCCTCCTGACCCGCTTCCCCTGCGGTGACTTCATGGGGTCCCCAGGGCCTGCCCTCCCCAGCGTGTCCCCAGCACTGTGACTGACACAGGGGAGCCGGCGACTGCACTGGCCAGGCGAGCTCAGCACGGCTTCTTGCTGGTACCTGCGGAGCCGCTGACCTGTGAGGAGGCCAGGCAGTGTCCCCGCTGGCTCTCTGGGGACAGGGCCTGTGTCCTCCCTCAGTGGCAGCCAGAGCCTGTGCCGGGAGGTTGCACAGCCTTCCTCCTGCCTCCTGCTCTGCACCTTCTCCCTCAGGAGTCCTTCAGAAGGACCTGTGTGGCCCGGCTGCCTTAATCAGAGGCCCTCGGCTCCAGGAAGTGGGTGGTCTCTCCATCACTGGGGCACCCTCCCCGGGGATACTCCCGCGACATCTGCCTGACCCCTCGGCATGAGCATCCTGGGGCGTGGGGGGCACACACAAGGGCTGGGGTCACCAAGACGGAACGGGACAGGACAGCAGGTTCCTGGGGCCAGAGGAGGGCTGGGCAGCAGGGCTAACTTGCCGTCTGCTCGTGTGCAGTGTCTTTCCACCGCAACCCCACGGGCACCGTGCGGGCCCAGCCCGAGAACCGCCCCGAGTCACACGCGGACAACGAGTACAGCCAGCCGCCTCGGAACTCACGCCTGTCTGCCTACCCCGGTGAGCAGGGGAGTGGGTGTGCCACATCCTTGAAGCTCCAGACTGAGAGGAGGGAGGCCAGGAGGGGCCTCTGTCCGCTGGACACTTGTCTCAGTGCTGTGCAGGACGCAGCCCTCAGCCCGGCTGCCCCAGGCAGAGCCCCTCATGGAGCCTGCCCACTGGGTCTGATGGGCTGCCTCCCGCAGGGCCCGGAGGGGCGGCCCCAGATGAGGCCCCTGGGCCAGCACGGGGCCACTGGTGGCCTGCAGGAGCCCGGCCCAGGGCCCCTCCTGGGCTCAGTGAGGCCCAGGGAGATCAGCATCGGTGGCCTCATGCAGCCGACTTGATCAAAACAGGGGCCAGCTGTCACTGGCTCACATGGGCCCTGTGATCCGCTGACCCACTGGGCCCGGCTCTGCGGGCCTGTCCAACACGGTCCTGCCCTCCGCAGCTCTGGAAGGGGCCCTGCGGCTCTCGGCCGCCCAGCCGGACAACTCATCTGACAGCGACTACGACCTGCACACTGCCCAGAGGCTGTGAGGGTGAGCCTGCCCCATGTGGCTCCTCGCCTGGCCCTGCCTTCCCTGCGTGACAGGGCGGGCACCTTGCTCCTGCGGAGGGAAAGAGTAAGTGCCAGTGATTTAGTGACAGACCCCACCGGACACCTCGAGGCAGAGCCACTGGTCCCAAAACCTTCCCGGAAAGCTACTGGGAAAGACCCCTTAGGGCGTGGGGTGCGCCTCAGGCTGGGGTCCACACCTAGCAGCCAGGGGTCCCGGCTCCCATCCCCAGCGCAGCATCAGAAGAAAAAGCAAAGAGAAATGTGTAAGCGGCGGGAAGCACAGCCCGCATGGCAGGAGACCCAAGCAGAGGCCACGTAACAGGCCCGCGGCGGCAACTGTGGGACAGGGTTCAGGCTGTGAGGGACAGGGTGGGGACATGTCCTCTGCGGGAAGGTCAACAGCAGCAAGAGCAAAAGGAGCCAGGATGCTGGAACACTCGGGAAGGGAGCCACAGGCAAGGGCGAGGCCCAGGGTCCAGGCCCCTTCTGCCCACAGCCCGCACGGTAGCTGGACAGGGAGCACCCAAGGCCACCGGAGCTGGCACTGAACCTCTCCCCCATCGGTGGAAGAAAAACCTGACCTTCATCTGTGGAAACACTTCTGAAAAGACAACTCAGAAAACAAGATGTCTCATGGGTAATTGACTGACGGGCTGGCAGGTGTCGTGCTCAGAACTGCGTGTGCGCACCAGGAGGCTGCGGTCGGCTCTGTTCACCGGGGGCCTAACGTCTCCAACAGCGACGGGCACGTGGCCCATGTGGCCCACGATCAACGAGTGAAGGGAAGAAAGACTCACACCCTGCTGGAGCCACGAGCCCAGCAGGGAGAAGCCTGCAGCTGCCTGGAGACCCAGCAGGTGTGGCCATCTGTCCTCCTCCCTGCAGAGCTGGGAGCCAGGATCAGAAAACCACGGGCCAGATCTGCGTCCCCCTTGGAGGGGATGGCCCACGTCTAACCCACCCACCCGCCAGGACCCAGGGACCCGGCCACGGTGACCAGGGCAAGTGGGGCCGGGCCCCCATGTGGACGCCATGAGAGAGGAGCCTTGCATATGGAGACTCAGGGTGCCCAGGGGACCCCTTTCCTGCCTGGCCACCCCTGCCCTGGGGCCTCGGGCTTCTCCTTGGACTCTGCCCTGGTGACAGGCAGTGAAGGAGCGCCCCTCGGGTGTTCTGCGGTACGTGCTGAACATGTTCATGGTAAATGATGTTTCCACTTTCAAGAGCACGGTGCACTGGCCTCTCCTGTCCAGGGTCCTCCTGGGGGAGCCACAGTCGGGGGCCTCACCCTGCACCTGGCACTGGGGACACAGGCCGGCCTGGGTCCTCTCCCACCCTGGCCCTGCACCTCTGGGAGTGGGGGCCCATGGTCCTGGCCACAGAGCCAACCCTGGGGCAACACAGGGTCCTGGGAGGACCTGGGCATGGAAGTGCACAGAACGAGGGCTGGAGGACACCAGCATCACCACGCACGTCCTGCAGCCCTGGCCGGACTGGGACAGCCTGGGGCCATGCCCGTGTCGCCTCCCTGCAGCTGCCCAGCCTGGGCCTTGGGCAGGGACCAAGAGGCTGCTGAGGGGGAGAAGCGGGACCCGGGTGCCCCTTCCCCAGTGGTGCCACCCTAGGTAGGGGCTCTGTCACATGGCCACCACATGGCAGCCTCAAAGCCACCATGGCTACTTTAAAAAAAGCCCAGGGCCGGGGATGTAGCTCAGTGGTGCTGCTGCCTGCCTCACAAGCACAAGGTCCCCAGCTCAATTCCCGGTACCAAAAAAAAAAGCCAAACTGCAAGTGCAGCCGAGGTGGGTCGCTAGAGACTGGCGTCAGTGACAGGCCGGGGTGATGGCTCCTGCGAGGCTTGCATGGCCACCCAAGCCTGGGGGCTCCCATCACCAAGGGTCCCTGCCCAGGTCCGACCTTGGCTGGCAGACCCGACCCAGGCCACCCGGCGGCGTGTGCTCCCCGGGCAAGGACGCCTGGGGGCCTTGTACCCCACACCTGGCCGCCTGCAAGCACGATTCTGTCAGGTAAACCAGGGACCCCAAGGGAAGCCCAGGGCCCCAACTGAAAGGACGCCTGGGGGCCTGTGGCCGGCTCAGCTGATGGTCGCGTTGGGTCTCCGGCTCTGGGCTGCACACGGGGGACCCCGGGAGCACCTGGGACCAGCGGGGCCATCAGGAGGAGGCGCAGGGACACCTCTGCTCTGTCCCACAGCCAGGCGTCCTCCGGGGCCCGTCCAGGGTGATGGCAGGAAAGAGGGGACCGAGGGACACGGCCACAGGGCCCGCCAGAGCCCGCTCTGACCCAGGCCTCCCTCCTGACAGTGGGGCGATGGCGCCAGAAGAGCGGATGCGAGGTGGCCTGGGGAGGCGGTGCTGGCCGCTCCTGCACCCTCGTCACCCTCGGGGACAGAGCAGAGGGCTGACTGCAGGGACTCAGAACCCCAGGGTGGGGGGGACCGGGGGGGGCGGGGTCGCCCTGGCCTCACCCAGCCTCCCTTCGGGGTAGAAACGGCTGGCTGCGGCCCGCAGCTGGCAGGAGCAGGGCCTTCCCCGCCAGCTGGCCCCGTGGCCCTCGCAGGACCCTGCAGTCGTGCCACCGCCACACAGCCCAGCAGCTCCGTGTCACAGCTACGGACGGCGGGGGCAGGCTGGGAGCGCCGGTAGGCGCAGTGCAGGGGCAGCCAGGGTGGGGGGACACAAGGGGAGCCCCGAGGAGACAGGCCGGGCAGCCACAGGGGCAGCAGGACACCAGCATGACTCGCCCACTTTTATTGAGGCGATGCATGACTCGAACACCGACGGCCACGCCAGGCCGGGCTCCAGGGACCCCTCAGGCTTGAAGCTGGCAGTGGCCACAGCGGAGGCCCTGGCCTTGCCCGGCACCACACACACCCGACAGCCCCCCGGGCCAGGCGTCCTCAGTGCCTGTGCCCCCCGCCCACAGGAGGTCGAGTTGAGGTCGAGGTGGAGGCCGGGCAGGGTGCTGCAAGGCACACACGCTTCCTGCCCCGCTGGCCTCCCCCGCCCGCCGTCCCTCTCAGTCCTGAGCATGCGCGCCTGCCGTGGCACGCAGAAGGGGCCGGTACAGGGACATCCAGCCTGTCCCAGGGTGGGGAGGTTACACGGGGTGGGCAGCGTGGAGGGGCTGCTCGTGAGAGCCAAGGCACGAAAGGAGGGGCGGGGTGCAGGCTGGCCCCCCACGCCCGCCGAGAGCCCTGGACTCCAGCCACTCCTCCACAGCCGGAGCCCAGGTGACTGACACACGGCTCACAGGGCCAGCCCGGCCCAGGCCCAGGCCCACAGCAGCGGGCCGGGTTAAGTTGTGGCTCTGTAGGGGGAAGATCTGCTCTCCTCACTGCAACCCTGCAGGCCGGGCAGGGCCACAGCGCAGGCCCAGACACCCCACCGGGGCAGGCTCAGGCGACGGCATTGGCTCAGTCACACTGCTAAGGCCGCGTCCACAGGGCACGCCACTCCTGCCGCCCCTGGGTCTGTGCGCCAGGTGGGCAAGGGCCATGGTGCCTGGAGGACCTGGGCCCACCTAGTACCCCGGCCAGGCCGGCCCCGAGGGCGGGGGGAACCCATAGGGAGGCCTGGGCCTGCCGGGGTACGGGGGCTGCGCGGGGAAGCCTGGGAGCGGGGGCTGCGTGGGGTAGGGGGGCTGCCCTGCCATCGGGAGAAAGGCCGCCTGCTGCGGATAGCCAGGGCTGGGGGCCCGGCCACCCGCCAAGGGGTACCCAGGGCCTGAGGTGCTGCTCGGGGCTGTGGGATAGCTCGGGCGGGGCAGCGCAGCCCCGGAGGTGGGCCAGGGGTAGCCTGTAGGCACCCCGGGTCTGGGTCCAGGAGGCGCCCCGTAGGCCAAGGGCTGGGCCCCCACGGGGAAGGGGGCGGGCGGCAGGGCACCCTGGGCCACAGGGCCAATGGGCAGGCCAGGCAGCAGGCCACAGGGCAAGGGGCACGGGGCTGCGGTGGCCGGGGGCGGCTGTGGCTGTGGGGCCTCCTCGGCTACAGAGGGTGCAGCCTGGGCAGCAGGACGAGGCTCCTGGGGCACGCGGGGCCTCCTCACCACGTCCTGCAGCTTCTCCACCCGCACACGGCGCAGGTGTGACAGCGTCCGCATGGCAGGGAAGCCCTCCAGGAACTGCTCCAGCGGCACCAAGCCCTCCAGGAACTTCTCGGCCATCGCCTGGAAGGCACAAGAGGCGCTGGCCACCTGCAGGCTGCTGGCCTCGGCTCCCGGGGCTCAAGCCTGCCCTGTGCCGCCTCCACTCGGCACAGGGGGACACAAGGGGCAGGGAGCGGGGAGGGGACGGGGCCTGGCCCGACCCAGACCTGGGCTCCCACCCCACGCCCTTCTGCCTGGGAGCTGCCAGGGCAGCAGCCTGTGCCAAGGCCGACCCGGTCCAGGCCTGGGAGACGGAAAGTTCCACAGATGATTTTCGTAAGCTCGCAAGCTTTTAGTAACTTTCTCCACAGCACGTAGTTGTAACTGCTCTACAATTGTCATTCACCTACTACTGCGCCTACTCACAAACGAAACCTTATGACAGGTCCATGTCCGGGAAGAGACACGATACACCCGAGACAGGCGGGCGCTCCGAGGTCCAGATGGCCACTGTGGTCTCAGGAAGTATCCCTCACAGGCAAGGGGACAGGGCTGCACTTGTGCCCAGAGGGCCTCATCCAGGACCCCAGGTGCCACCCACCCCACCCTCGTCCCAGGCTTTGCAACACGGTGCCCAGCCCACCGCCCCTCACCTCAGACTCCTCCTCGATCTTCAGGCCTTCGATCTGCAGAAGGTCCAGCAAGGCTGCCGGCTGCAGGGAGGAAGAAAACTTCTCTGGAAGGAGAGAGGATGGTGCCCGGTCCACAGAGCCACCTGGTACTGGGAGACGTCGGCCCTGCCCAGAGCCTCCACGTGTCCCTCAGGTGTCCCGGGGCCCCTGCCAGGCAGCCCCTTCACAGAGAGCGTGGGAGCCGGGCCAGGCCGAGGGAGGATGCGCTGCTCCGGTCCTGCTCTGCCCCGCAGCAGCTCCAGGCCAGCTGCTCCCGCCTTCCAGAGCTCGGACCAAGTTGAGGGCAAAGGACTCTACCTCCAGACTCTGATCCCAGCCCTAACCCCCACAGTTCCTGCAGCCCCAGGCCCCAGCTTTCTCCCCTGTGAAATGAGGACCCCAGTGCCCACCCATGCCCACTGCCCGGGCACCACGCCAGCCGCCTGCCTGTCCAGCCCGCCCTGCACCTACCCAGCCTGGCCTTCTGCTCCTGGCACTGCTCCACCAGCCTGTGCAGCTCCTGGTACTTGTCGGAGAGGTTGGAGCGGCTGATCTCCAGGGGGCCCTGGAACTCCAGGTTCCGCTCGGCCAGGCTCCGGTTAGTGGCCAGGGCCATCTCCCGCTCCAGCTGCAGGTCCTGGACCTGCAAGGTGGGGCATCGGTGATGGTGGGAGCTACCTCTCGCCACCCGAGACTGGGCAGGACCTTGGGCTCTGCCACCTCAGGGACCAGCACACTCACCCCCTTCCCAGTCAGCAAGCCCAGGCCGGCCTCTCTGGACCCGACCCAGCGGCCCTGGGGTGGATGTGCACGGCATGCTGGTGCAACAGGCACAGCCTGCCACCACCTGCTGGATGCGCACTGGACGCCCAGGTGGCAGAGCTCCAGGAGGAGAGGCTGACGGGCAGGAAAAGCCGGGTGGCTCACAGGCAAGGGACCCCAGGCTTCAGAACCCAGAGGGCCACCAAGGACGACCGAGGCCAACAGGGTGTCCACATTGCCACCCTGGCGGGGCTGGGCCCAGGTTGTCTTGGACACCAGGCGCGGAGACACCGCCCAGAGGAGCCACCCTGCACGCTGCCTGTGTGTCCTCTGCCCAGAGCACCCCCTGCTGGGCAGTGCCACAGCCCAGCCAGGCCCTTGGTACTGCAGCCAGTGGGCCTGAAGCCACGCACCTTTCCCAGGCGCTGGGTGACGGGACGCCCACATGCCCAGGGCCCGGGGAAGTCAGAATCAGGCCCAAGTGGGTGGGGTGACATGCGGACAGCACCGTCTGACCAAAGAGGCTGTGGCCACGGAACCTGGGTCGGGCACACCTCCACGAGCCCAGCCTCACCAGAGAGCCATGGGCAGCCTGGGCACCAGGCAGCTGCCCTGCCCCACCTCAAGCTTGCTCCTGAGCAGGCTGCACTGCATGGAGCTCCGAGTTGGCAGGGCCCCCATGCAGCCCAGGGCCCCTGCTCTGCACCTCAGTGGCCCTGCACCTGGCTTGCTGCCACAGTCACCCTCTTTAGCTCTGGTGAGTCTCCTCATGCACATCTGGCAGACAGGGCGGAGCCCAACAGCCCTCGGATCCCCTGCATGCTCGGCCTTCTGGTCCCCACCAGGGAGCGGCCCCACTGCTGCCCCCTCTCCAAGGTCTCCCCACACTGTTCTCCTCGGGGTTCACTACTGCAGCAGGGAAAAGCTGGTTTCCTGCGGGCCTAAGCAGCTGCCCTGTCTTGCTGAGCGCTTTCCAGAGCGGCTGGCCAGGCGTGGCCGCACACCACAGAGTCCAGACTGCCCGTCCAGCACATTCCCAGTCCCAAGCACCCTGCACGAGGGCTGCACCTGACCTGTATGTGACATGCACAGGACTGGCCCGGCAGGGGCCGGGAGGAGCGGCCTGGACAACCGCACCCACAGCGTCCCTCAGGGCAGAGGCCAGCAAGACACCGCACGGTCGCCCTCAGCAGAGGATGGGCACAGGGAGGCCAGCGGGGGGCTGGACAGGCGGCCTCGCCACACCTACTTCACCTGAGCCCTCCCGTCATTCAGAGAGCCAAGGTCACGGGGGATGGGGACCAGGAGGGCAGGCAGATCCTCGGTGCAGTGAGATGCTCGTGCAGGCGGAAGGTGAACTTACTCCTATGGCCAGGAGCCAAGAGGGCTGAGTGCCGGGCCTGGTGGGCACAGGGTCAGACAGCCGAGTCACCCACTGGTGCAGGGCCACACGGGCTTCGGGGCAGTCTGGACCCACTGTGTGGCCTCAGGGGCCTGTGGGGTCCAAGTACACTGGGTCCTAGGCTCTGGGGGCCCAGGCACTGGCCCGAACCCTCAAGGCTGCTCTGGCTGGGCCTGGGGCAGGGCAAAGGCCACAGAGAAGGACGGGCTTGGCCAAAGGCCAGCTGGTACCCTGGGGAAGGACCTGGGACCTCCCACCTGCACGGCCTCACCTACCTCTGGGGACTCCAGGGCCAGCCGGCCGATGGCCTCGGGGTCACTCTGCATGTCCTCCAGCTCCTGCATGCTCTTGTCTCTCAGCATCTCCATCCTGCCCTGCAAACAGAGCACACGGGAGAGAGGAGGGGTGGCGGTGAGTTCTGATGGGGCCGCCCTGGGGCCCAGGAGCGAGGGTCAGGCCTCCCCTGCAGCCCTGCCGGCCCACTCACACCAGGGCAGCGCAGGGCCCCCGAAGGCAGTGCAAGCCCACAGGCCGTGCAGGGCGGGGTGACGCTCCCCAGGGCAGAGACAGGGAGCAGGGATGCCCACTGCGTCTGGCCCAGGGCCGCTGCAGGCGGCAACGCCGTCCCGCACATGGAGGCGGTTATTTCTGTCCCAACCCGAAATACACGGGCTCTGCTGGCTGGGACGCAGAGGCCCAACGGCGCCCCGCTCTCTATATTTAGATTTAGTGCACGGGAACCTCTGGTTCTCGAGCCCGGTCACAAACAGGGCGTCCCCACTGAGCAGAAAGGAGAAATCCCCAAGTCGGGCTTGCAGGCAGCTGACAGACAGGACATGTGCCCTGGCTGAGGGGCGTCCTCTCCCTGCCCCATGCTGTGAGACAGGCGGCTCACAGCCGGCCGGGTGGGAGCCGGGCCAGGGAGGAAGCACATGCCGGGCCCCACCTGTGGCCTGTGGCCGAAGCTTCACCTCTGTACCTCTGTCCTCCCCTCCAAGATGGCCCTGGGGCCAGGCAGAAGCCTCCCTCTCCAGGGCTCAGCTTCCCCATCCATCACAGGACAGAGTGACCCCTCGCCAGCAGGGTCCCTCTCCCCCTCTGCCAAGCCTCACCCCGCAGGCCTGGCCAAGACTCAGCGTCAGGGAGGCAGCTGCATGTGGGGAGCAAGGGCAGCCCCTCGACCCCTCCATGCCTGTTTCTCCTCTGAGCCCAGGCTTTGGAAAGATGAACAGCGCTCGCTCCCGGCTCCCAGGCACCAGCCCTCCTCTCCCCTCTGCACTCCCATCATGTCCCAGATTCCTCCAGGGACAGACTCCTCATCCAGGCAACAAAACTCGCTGGCCGGACCGGATCAGACCAAACCTTTCAGCTTCAATCCTTACCGCCACCCAGCAACAGCCAGCACCAGGCAGCTCTGCCCGAAACTCCCGGACAACGGGCTGGCCGCCTGCCCCTCTTCCCCACCCTCTGTAGCACAGAGGTCAGGACCTCCCGCAGCCTCCCGCTCTGCGCCCTGGAGCACGCAGCCTGAGCTCTTCTGTGGACCTAGGAGGCAGCATCTTCCCCCCGCAGCCTCCCTCCGCTGCATCCGCACTCGGGCCAGCACCAAGCACACGTGTGCCCATGAGCGCCTCCGGGACAGGGACTTCCGGCTCCACTGCTGAGCAGGAGCAGGGCCCAGACCCAGTGCCTGCCGAAAAC
This sequence comes from Heterocephalus glaber, assembly GCF_000247695.1. Next base: position 389,612 of record NW_004624926.1, read on the forward strand.
AGACACAGGCAAAGCAAACGAAAGAACCATCCCAAACCCTGGCCAGAGAGGGGGCAGCAGACGAGGGAAGTCTCCAGCCTGGTGTGGGGTGCAGAACAGTGATGGGGTACAGGGCGCCTAAGGGCAGAGAGCCAAGGGAGACAGCTACCCCAGGCACCCCAGAACCTGCACTGGGTCCCTTCCGGTCCTTAGCAAGCGCCAATCAGCGCTGGCCAGGATGAGGGGAGACCCCACCCTCGGGCCTTGAACTGGGCAGGATCCAGTCCCACCCGCCACGAGAAGCACTAGGAGTGCCTGCCCTGGCAGTAGGGAGCAGGGGGCCCAGGCCCAAGGCTGCTCCAACCCAGCCGCCATAGTCCCAGAGCAGCCTCTGGGGCTCCGAGTGTGTCCAGGGCACTCAGCAGTGTCCCCAAAGAATACGACACCCAGCACCTATCAAGGGGAGACCACCACACGGGACGTCCAGGTAGAAACTGTCAGACCCCTGGAGAAGCAAGAAGTGTCACCAGGAAGGGGAAAAGAAATCCAACAGACGACAGAGCCCCAAGCAAGGGCACAGGAGCGGCTACTCTGACCTGCTGGGCATGTTCCAACGAAAAGACCAAGTGCAGTGGCAGAGACCTGAGCCAGGCTGCTAAGGCTCCAATCAAGCTTCTAGAGGTAAAAACTGCAACGCTGCGGTAGAAGAAAACCGGACAGGAGGGCGGGCGGACTGCATGCTGCAGAAGGCCGACAGAAGACCAAGCGGAGAAATCAGCCAAGGCAAACCATGCGAGAGGCAAATCGCCGGGGAGAGGAGGGTATCAGACAGCTGTGCACAACCTCAGACGCCTGGCACACCTGGAACCCGCGGCTCTGGAGGAGAGTGGGACAGGGCGTGGAAAAGCATCCTAAGAATTCCTGGCTGAGAATTTTCCAAATCTGATGAAAGCTTTACACCCACACATCCACAGTCTCAACCCCGACACAGCAACGTGCGGAAAACGATGCCAAAACACACCATCAATTACCTGAGCGCAGCGTGAGAAACCCCTAGAGAGGGCAGGCAGGAGGGCAGCAGCTTCCACCTGTGAAGGCGGCAGGAGACCCCGGAACACCGGCAACGCGAGAGAACAAGTCAGCTGGTAGCCCCACCAGCCAGAAGACCTCAGAAACAAGGCGGCGGGGAGAGCGCCGGACACCACACTGAGCAGAGGACCCAGGAAGAGAAGGGCACCCACCAACCAAGCACAGCCTCGGTCGGAGGAGCACGCGGAGCTGGAAACTGGGGTGCAGTGGAGGAAGAAGCAGCAGCAGACACCAGAAACAAACCATTACTTGGTGCCATCCTTTCCTCTTTAATCTCCTCGCGAGAGGACTGGCCCCAGAGGACGGGAGCGCGCACTGCGGGACAGGACGGGAACAGGCTGAGGAGGGGCACGGTGAGTGAGCATTCACACAATCGCTCAGAAGAACATGTCGGGTGAATGAGCAACAGCGGAAACGAAATGGGACCAGAGAAACGCCTCTATCCCAAAGAAGTCAGAACGGGAAACGCAGAATGTGGGTCAGACTGAAAACAGACAGCAAGCGGGGACTTAAACCCAAGCATGTTAGCCCTCACCAGGACGCCTCAATTACAGGCAGAGCCGGGTGAGACTGGATTTCTAAAGAACCAACACCCAGCCGGGTGTGGTGGCGCACACCTGTGATCCCAGCTGATCACAGGCTGAGGCTGAGGCAGGAGGATCATCCCGAGTTCTCAAAAAAAGAAAGAAAAAAAAGAACACCCACCACCAGGCTGCCCTCAAGAAGCCCACTCGACACATGAGCACTCAGTTTCAGAGCTGAAGGGTCTAGACACACACCACAGTCACCCGGCCTCTAATTGCGCGAGACGCCATCCTACCTGTGTTTAAGTGCTGCTCCTTCACATGGAGCACATTTTCAGTGCAGCGCAACATCTCCACCACGCCTCACCCGCCAGCCCCATCCGACCCGGCCAGCCCAGCCCACTCTGCCCCATGAAAGTGACTACACTGGCAGGGCTGGCCTGGAGGCGGCTGGCTCGTCCTGCTCAGCACGCTGGATTTTCCTTCCTCTCAAAGATGAGTGATTCCCAATGCGGCCCGCACTTCGCCATCCGTCCATCTGCTAACAGACAGTGCTGCTGCCGTGAACACGCATGTGCAGCACCTGCCCCAGTTCCTGCTTTCGCTTCTTTAGGGTACACACCCAGCAGCGGAACAGCTGGCTCATGAGGTGATCCTGTTTAATTTCGGAGGAATTAGCACTGTTTACCATAGGGGCTGCACCACCTTACATTCTTACCAAAAATGCACCAAGGTTTCAATTTTTCCACTTCCTAACATTTATTATTTCCTATTTTTTAAAAATAATAACATCCTGGGCTGGGGATTTAGCTCAGTGGTGCCGCTGCCTGCCTCACAAGCGCAAGGACCTGAGTTTGATCCCTGGTACCAAAAAAAACCCAAAAAAACAAAAAATAAAAATAATAACATCCTACTCCAGGCATAGTGGTACACGCCTGTCTTCCCAGCACTTGGGAGACTGAGGCAGGAAAATCACTGTGAGTTCAAGGCCAGCCTGGACTACACAGTGAGCTCAGCCTGAACTAACCGCACAGTGAGCTGGGCATGGTGGTACACACCTGTCATCCCAGCACTTGGGAGGCTGAGGCAGGAGGGTTGCTGTGAGCTCAATGCCACCCTGGACTAATAGGGAGACCCTGTCTCGAAAAACCAAAATGGCATTAATGCTACTAGGTGTAAAGTGCTATCTCACTGTGGTTTTAACTTGCATGTCTCTAATGTTAGTGATCCTGAACATACTTTCCTGTGCTTTTTGGCCATTTGATTATTCTTTTTAGAGACATATCTGAGTCCTTTGCCCATTTTTGAATCAGGCTGTCTTGTTTTCCGTTATTGACCTGTAGGAGTTACTTATGTACTCTGGACATCAGTCCACTAACACTGTTTTCTAAAATGCTGTATTAGCTATGTTAATACCAGATGAAGGAGATTTCAGAGCAGAGAGTATGTCCAGGGGTTAAAAGGGTCATTTCATGAAAAAGGTCAGTTCATCGAGGGAATATAACACAAAACCTTGTGCACCTAGTAATGGAGCTTCAAACGTACAAAACCAAAACCAGTAAGACTACAAAGAAAGGACAAATCCACAACGACCGCCGGAAGATTCTCTGCCCCTCTCTGGAGAGCCATAGAGGGAAGGTCGGTGAGGACCCAGGAACGCCAACCAACTGGATTTGCAGGGTCCGACAGGGGCAGGGGACATCTCCTCCTTCTCACTCACACAAGGGACTTACCACAGCAGGGCGGGACAATTCAAATCACGCAAAGGACTCCAGTGCGCTGGACCGGGCACAAGTGCTGTAACCCTGCTGCTGCTGCTTTCCAGCTGGTCACCGTAGGACGGGGTGAACCAGCAGCAGGTCAGCAGGTCTCCAGGTCTCTGCTGGGCCTACTCGAGGGAGCTCTGTCGGAAGCCACCTCCTGCCCATCCTAAGCCCCAGGGGCTCCCTTGCCAGCCCAAGAGAATCAAGACAAACCTGTCTGATACTTGCTCATCTTCCACCTAAGTAATGGCAGCAGACAAAGGTGAGAACGGAGGCGCGCCTGCTTGCCAAGGATGCACCTGCAAAGCCAGCATGACCTAGGGGACTTGCCGCCACTACAGAGACCTCTCTGCCAGCCGACACCCGTCCTGAAACAGACAGGACACTCCTGAGAACTCCAGACCCTCAAGGAAACTCCTAACAGAGTTCCCATGCAAGGGACGTGCAATGAGATTAGAACAAGATCTCCAATGGCCTGATTATGCCTGCCTGGAAAAACCCTACTATTCCTGGCCAACAGTGTCCAGAAGTGATTCACACGGCTGCTTATCCCAGGGCTTTTTTTTCTGGTATGGGCGATCAAACTTAGGACCTTGCGCTTGCCAGGTAGGCACAGTGCCACTGAGCTACATCCCCGGCCCACCAGGGCCCTTTAACAGCAGATTAGCACATTTCAAAGCAAAGCAAACAAGAATTCTTAATAACAGTCTCATTTCCAAGCTACCAGAGACACAGGACCTGTGTTAGTTAGAACTGCCAGGTCCACTGGTTAGATTCAGGGCACCTCCAGATAACATCACAAGAATCTCTAGAGCCAAGGAACCAGGAGGCTGTATCCGAGTTAAAGGCCACCATCAGCTCTGCATGGAGGCGGAAACTCCAACTCTTGTCACTTGCTGGCTGTGTGACAGCAGCCGGGTTATCGCGAGTCTCTGTGACCCACAGCATCTGTACAGTGAGGTCCCTGACTGCCTGCTCATGTTTTCGGGGTCCAGGGTGTTCAAAGCTCCCACCACAGAGCCCAGCCAGGACCAGGGCTCCTGCTCCACACAGCTGCCAGAAGCTGCCAGATGGTCGTGTTCTACTTAATGGAAGCGACAGAGGCGCGGGGCCAGATTCCGAGATAATCCTGGAAAAGGCTCCTCTGGCCTTCGAGTGCCCGGAACAAAGGCTCGGTTCAGGGTCCAGGGTCTCCGCCCAGCAGTGCTCGGTCCTCAGTCCCACCGGGAGCCGGGGACCAGGGAGAGGTCTTTCCCAAGTCTCTGCCTCCTTCACTCTGCTATGGGGTCACCAGTCACAGAGCTGGGGTCCTCTCCTTTGTGCCCCGGAAGAAAATGGGCCCCTAATTTGAGAGCGGGGCCACGAGGGGCCAGGGAGCGCAGGACCCTGGGAAGCCACGGAAGGGTCTGCGACGCCGAGGCTTCAGGGCCGGGCAGGCCGGGCGGAGAGCGCTGGCGCCTCCGGTCCCCAAGGTGCGGTCACTGCCCCACCGCACGGCTCGGCCGGCCGCCTCCTTCCCCCGCCGTGGTGGGCACCCTGGGGCCGGGAGCGGCGCAGGCGGGATCGGACCCCGTCCTTCCGACCCCACGCTGCCCTCTGGCGGGCCAGACCCCGCCGCAGGCCTCAGTTTCCCCATCTACACAAGGTGCACACCGCGCCAACGACGCCGCAGCTGAGAAGCGAGAAGCCAGGCGGCGGGGGCCGAGAGGACCGCTGGCCTCTACGGGGGGCCAGGCAGGGCCCGAGAGCCGCACCCGCCCCGCCCCGCCCCGCCAGCCCCCAGCCCGCTCACCGGCGCCGCGCCGGGAAACCGCAGCCGCCCGCCACTTCCGCGATCCAAGAGCCCCGCCTCGCCGGATGTGATCCCCGCCCACGTCCGGGAGGCCCGGAGCAGAATCCCCGCCCCTCAGGCCTAGCCCCGCCTGTCAGGCTTTACATCGCCACGCCCCGAAGCCCCGCCCCGCGGCCATGGTCACACCCCCTCGATCTTTTCCCCGCCCTTCACAAGGTCTCGCCACGCCCTCACGCTTGTCCTTGTTGGCCTGGACCCACCCGCAGTCCCGGCCCGCCTCCCGTTCCCTGGCGAGCGCGCCTGCACAGACAGCAGGGGGCCAGGTTTCTGGCACCGTAGGCACGGCTGCCCGCCTGCCCCGCGGTGACTCGACGTCCCCTGTGTCGCTCTGTAGGGCTCTTGGGCCACCGGGTCGGATCCCGGCTTTCCAGTCCCTCAAGAAAACTACAAATGCCCCCAGTTCCGACTGCAGCGAATCATCCACTTCCTCCGTTAGCGCTGCTCAGGCCCTAACCCTTGCGGGGGCACCGTGTGGGAAACTACATATCCCAGCCTCCCTTTCACCTCCGGGGCCTGGGACTTTCTCAGGCCAGGGACATAGCAGCAGCACTGCGAAATACAACTCATGAGCTTCTTCGCCTAGCCATTTAAAGATAGGAAACTAAGGCCCGGGAGACCAAGTACCTTAACCTCAAAGGGTCCAGGTAACAAAGCCTCACAGGGCCCAGCTCAACTTGAACCGAGGACCATGGGCTCCAGAACTGGGTTGTTTTTGTTTGAGGTACTTGGGACTGAACCCAGGTCCTTCACTGTGAGCTACATCCCAGCCCTTTATATTTTCTAGTTTGAAACAGAGTCTTGCTAAGTTGTGCAGGCTGGGCTGGAACTTGTGATCCTGCTGCCTCAGCCTCCCAGAAAGGTGGGGTGACAGATGTGGGCTCACCTGGCGTCCACCCGCCTGAGCTCAGGAGTCCTGACCTTCCGGGGCCCAGCCTGCCGTGCAGGGCGCCCTTTGCCTTCCTCCTCCTTCCCGTCTTGGGCCTTACCTCCTCCCACCCGGCCAAACAGTGGACAGGCACCTTCCCAACCTCCGCACAGTCCTTGAAGCCGACTGAGCAATGCCAGGCCTGCCACGCTCACCCCACGCACACCCAAGCCCTTGACATCGCCCTCGGGGCCTCCTACCTACGCCCCACCCCGTGTGCTTGGGCAACAAGGTCAAATTGATAACAGAAGCTGCTGCAGAGTTAAAGCCAACCCCACCTCCTCACCCTCCTCTGCCTTGGAAAGTCGCCTTCCTGGCCCAGGGCTTGGATCTTTGAACTTGCTCCCTGAGCTCCCCCGAAGTCTCTGATTCCCACCATGTCTGGTCCCCCTGCTCTCCTGAGGCAGGGAGTGGGATACCGGTGACCTGGACCTTCTGGGTCCAGATGCTGACCCCAAATGCGCCCACCACCTCATCTCCAGGCAGCTTTCCCCACTCCTCGCTCCCCTGGCCGGCGGGACAACTTCAGGCCCCTGACCGTGGCGTCCGAGGCCAACGGTCCGGCACCTCGCAACCTTTCCTGCGGTTCCGAGTTCCTCAGGCCTCTGTGGGCTGCTGCACTGCTCTTGTCCCTTGACACGTCCGTGGCCCTGAGATCCAGTGTGGCCGTGGGACCTGTGACTGGGAACTGGGTGGTGATGCATGCACCCAACCAGTGCTGACAGCCGGAGCCAGCGCAGGTCCCCCCTGCCCACAGCTCAGGGGCTGGCACCGCTGCGGATGGCAAAGTCCCCGACAGTCCAAATCCCAAGCCTCAAGTCAGACAGCCATGCCAGCTGCAGCCAGGAGCAGGGGAAGCCTCGGAGGTGCTGCCGGGCACTGTGCCAGTCCTCACAGGTGTCCCTGAGGCCAGCCCTGCGGGGCACTGTGCCAGGTGAGACCAGACAGCCAGTGCCATTGCAGCACCTGCTGGCCGTCCCCACCCCTCCCTTAGCCCTCTCTGTCCACCCCTCAGGCGCCTGTACCCTCCCGGCCCTCCTGGGTCCTCACTAACTCCCCTCCTGCCATCCTGAAGCCCTCGGTCCCTCCCACCCGGCCCCTGTCCCTCACCCTGCAGGTGACCCCACAATGGGAGGCACCCCAGGGTGCTGTCCCTGAAAATGGTCTGGGGAGGGGACCTGCAGGAGGGGACCATGCGGCCTCAGCGGGCAGCGCTGCCCAGCTGCCTCCTGGCCCCTCCCTCATGGGGCCACTAGAGAGAGAAACTTCAGAACGGATTTGCAACATGCATCAAAACCCTTCAGCCCTAACGGTGAAATCAGCAGCACCATGACTGCCACATCACAAGCCCAGGCACCAAAGCTGCAGCAACGTGGGACTGCCTCCTCTGCACCCCGCGTGCTTTACTGTTCGCTCGTGTGTGTGCTTATGTGTGTGTGCGTGTGTGCCTGTGGCCGGCACTTCCCCGGGGGGACATCCTTTCTCCAGATCTGGGACACAGCTCAGATGGTCCCGGAGCTCGGCCTCCGAGCCCGGCTGGCCCAAGTGCCACAGCCCCCTGTCCCAGCTGACCCCGAGGGCCTGTGTCCCCGAGGGCCCTGAGCACAGGTCCAGAGCGGCTTTCTTCACAACGGGGCAGAGCTCAATGCCTCTGCCAGAGGCCACAGGTGACCGAGGCGTCAGACCCTGGTGTGGAGTTCAGGAAGAGAATCGAGCTGTGAGGCCGGATGTGACAGAAACCGAGCTGGGTGCTCCCCACTGTGTGCCCTCCAGAGAGGGCAGAACTGTGTCGCCAGACCCACAGCCCGAGCAACACCGGGCCCTGGTGTAAACTGCAGCTGTGGGTGGCGACTCGTGCATGCAGCTTGAGGGGCACGACTTGTGCCCCTCCTCAGGGGATGCAGATTAATGAGGCCGGGTGCGTTCCTGCTCAGTGTGGCTCAGACCCCAAAACTGCTCTAAAAAATAGTCTCGGCTGGGCATGGCAGTGCATACTTGTAATCCCAGCACTCAGGAGGCCAAGGCAGGAGGATCACCGGGCTGCGTAGTGAGCTCAAGACCACCCTAAACTACATAGCAAGACCTCATCTCAAAAACCAAAATAAAGAGAAAGCCTGTATTGGGGGTGGACGCTCATTTGTCCCAGACTGTCCGGCCTGTGGGGGTGGAGGTGAGTGCACACATCTTTCTTGGGTACCACACAGGCAGCTCCGTGCTGGTCCGCTTACAGCACGAGGCAATAGTTCTGGTGCCTGGGTCAGTCACTGGGTCCCGGTGCCAACCGAGTGCACCTGGCAGAGCCCATTCTCTCACAGCGCCACCGCGGCCCACAGCCATGACGTCCACGGAGACCCCTGCCCTGACCCAGGAGTGTCCTGAGCTTCGAAGGGGAGCCCGTGCCTGCCTCCTCCTGAGTGAGGCGCTCTCTCCGTTGACCGCCCGCGTCCCCCAAAGTGCAGCTCAGACGCCGCCCTCCCTCCATCTGCTGGTGGTCAGGGACAGTGCCACCCCTGGCTGCTGGCCTCCTCCCGGGGTTCCCATTTCCTAGCCCAAGATGCACAGGCTCGTCCCGCGCACATGGGCCCTTTGGTTCAGAGCCCCGGGTTCTCCCAAAGGGAAGCGCACCGAGGCCCCAGCCCGGCCCAGGGCGGTCACAGCCGCTGGCTTGTCCTGGCTCCTGGGCTATTTCACAGTCCTCAGCCAGCAAATAGGTGTCTTCTTTAATTTTTTTGGACTTGTTTTTTTTGGTAGCCCAGGCAGGCCTTGAACTCTGGAGATCCTCCTGCCTCAGCCTCCCAAGTGCTGGGATCACAGGCCTGTGCCACCATGCCTGGCTTGTTTAATTAATTTTTTTGGAGACAGGATCTCACTAAATCTCTCATTTGCCCAGGCTGGGCTGGGATTTTCTTGCCTCTGCCTCCCAGAATGCTGAGATTATGGGCACATGTCACCACACCCAGCTTCATTCCTCTTTTAAAATAGTGTCCTGTTCTTACTTTGAGGATGCAAGGTTTCTAATCTCTGAATCTAAACGGTATTTTTCTCCTGGAATGATTCTCATTTCTCCCGAATGGCTTTTTTCTCTCGTGGGTTGGAACATGGCTGTCTCGGCTTGGGAGTGATACATGACACGATGGTCACATCCCACGGCAATGGCAGCACACAGGGATGGCTCGGGAGTTGAGCACCATTGGTTTAGTTTGTTAAACTGAAAGTTTTCAAGGACCTTCTGAGATGGGGGAGGAGGTGTAATTCTGAAACCTGCTAGATATCCGAAGTTTGAGTTCATGTTCTCTAAAATCGAAGAATGAATTCTAGGAACAACAGAGGTTAAGAGTAGGAAGAATTTGTTGAGAGAGGACAGCTTCTGTCTAAGAGAAACGGAAGGGAGACCGGGAAGTGGGGTGCCCCAAGTAGGTGTCTTCCTAGAAAAGGAAAAATGATTAATTGATGTAAACGTATGCCTCCAATTCAGGCTTTAAGATTAGGTCACGCTGGACGTGGTGGCAGAGGGCTGTAATCCCTGCACTGGGAAGGCTGAGGCAGGCAGATCACAAGTTCAAGGCCAACCTCAACTGCACAGTGATACCCTGTCTCAAAAGACAAAAACAGGGCCAGGATGTAGCTCAGTGGCACTGCGCAAGGTCTTCAGTTCGATTCCTGGTACCGAAAAAAACAAAAATAAAAACCAACCTCCGTGAGAGTGTGAACGCTTGCTCTCCCTCCGTTTAATCAAACGCAGCCAGACACATGCGTACTGCGGCAGGAGGTGACTGGCCGGCATCTGGCAAGCGGGCGCAGTCTCCTGTGGCCCGCGCACCCGGGCCAGGTTCCCCACTGCGGGCGGTCTCTGATCGAAGTCCGCGTGCGGGTTCCCCACTCCTGCTGTGTGGCAGCTCCCGTCCAGGGCCAGGGCCACAGGAACCCTCACAGGCCCCGTCTGCTGTTCTCCAGTGACAGCTCAGACGCGACACGCACCTCCCCTGCCCCTCTCTGGCCCGGCCCTGCCAGGCCATGGACTCCTCTACAGGCAGCTCTGAGATGAGCCAGAAATACCCCGATGCATATTAACAACCTTCCCTATGTACACGATTGCACACGCACAAGTGTATGCTTCTCGGGCCAATGAAAGCTTCCTAGACTCGGGCAACTAGACCTGAATCAGAGTGTTGGTCTTCATGCCACTCTCAGCCGCGAGAAAGCCAAGTATTCAACGAAGGTAGTGCTAACGAAAAAGCACTTTAAAATTGCCCCTACCAAGAAAATAAAAAGTAGAAATAGAAAAGCGCCTTTTCTCCTTCCAGTATGCAGGGTGGGTAGTCCAAAGTTACCGGGCGGGGATGGGGCCGGCTGGGTCTGGCCATGCACGGTATTCTCTGCTCTGTCAGCTGGGGACGGCCGAGGAGCAGCGGACTCAGAGGCACTGCAGGGCTCCGCTGGCTCAGCTTCTTGGGGTGTGGGTGCAGCCACCCTGGTTTCTAAGGGTGCCCTCGGGAGCCTCGGAGATGAGCTCCAAGTGGCGGCCAGAGGACTGTGGCCAGGGCCAGGTAGGCTGTGCCTGCCGCTGTTCTCTTCCCGAAACCTCTGTGCTTCTGGAAGGCAGGGGGAAGCAGAGCCTCTGGCGGCTGAGGCTGAGGAGAACTTGCCCAGTTCCCACCAAGGCTCAGCCCCAGCCCCACAGCTGCACACGGGTGCCTGCCGGGCGAGCCCTGGTCCACACACGAGGGGACAGGGCACTCCACGGGCCAGGGCCCAGCTGGGGCCGCGAGGGGAGGCGAGCCAGGTGGGTGCAGCATGCACTACCGGGAGGAGTGGGCTGGCATCACCAGCGGCCCGGCGCCTTCATCTCCCCTGAGCATGGGAAGCCCGGCAGGAGAGGCTGTTAGTGCCGGGCTGCACTCCACAGGACAGCGAGACAGTGCGCACCAGGGCCTGAGCTTGACCACGCTCAGCCCACTGCCTGTCTTCCACAGTTCATGCATTTGTCTCCTCACGTTGCCAGACACTTAAGATTTTTTTCCTGTGTTCTGGGTTGGTTTTTTTTTTTTGGTACCAGGGATTGAACTTGAGTCCTTGCACTTGCAAGACAGGCAGCGGAACCAGTGAGCTAACTCCCCAGCCCTGTTCTAGGTTGTTTTAAGCTTTTACATATAAGTCTGTGATCCATTACAAATTAAATGTGACATACAGTCCGAGGAGCTGGGGTTAACTGCCCCAGAGAGGATATTGAAAAGTCTGCTTCCCACCCGGAGATGCCTTCCTGCTACTGCAAAGACCGAGAGGCAGTGTCCATCGCTCTCTTCTGGGCTGCTGGGACCCTCACAGACCCTCGTCTGCCTTTATGCCACTGCCGGCCCATCCTGATCACTGCAGTTCTGGACTAAGTCTCGAAGACATGCAGAGTCCGGAAGACCTCTCCAAATTTATTATTTCTCAAAGGGATTTCGGCTGCTGTGAGTCCTTTACAGTTAAATATAAATTTTAAATGAACTTCTGTGAACCCCACCCACCAAAAGGAAAGGAAGCTCTTGGACTTGGGAGAGACTGAGTTATGTCACTGGGAGGGAGGCCGACACCGAGGAGCAGGGTCTGGGACACGCAGCCACCGTCACTGGTCACTGGTCTCAACGGGCATGTGCTGCACCTTCACTAGTCAGGTCTTTCAGATCCTGTCAGACTTATTCCTAAGATTCAGACAGTGCTGGGTATCATTGCAGTTAGCATTTATTTCTTTTTTTTCCCATTAAGTTTATTGGTACATTTTAGGTATAAAATACATTTACATACATCATTGGGATCTTGTACCATTACATGAGTATCTTGGTT